>SJYQ01000953.1:1127854-1154956 GCA_006410935.1 Redunca redunca
TCAATGAAACATAGCCATGCTCTGTGGGGCCACCCAAGATGGGCGGGTCATGGTGGAGAGGTCTGACAGAATGTGGTCCACTGGAGAAGGGAATGGCAAACCTCTTCAGTATTCTTCCTTTGAGAACCCCATGAACAGTACGAAAAGGCAAAATGATAGGATACCAAAAGAGGAACTCCCCAGGTTGGTATGTGCCCAATATGCTACTGGATATGCTAGTGGAGAAATAACTCCAGAAATAATGAAGGGATGGAGCCAAAGCAAAAACAATACCCAGCTGTGGATGTGACTGGTGATAGAAGCAAGGTCCGGTGCTGTAAAGAGCAATATTGCATAGGAACCTGAAATGTTAGGTCCATGAATCAAGGCAAATTGGAAGTGGTCAAACAGCAGATGGCAAGAGTAAATGTGGACATTCTAGGAATATTTCAGTTCAGTTCAGTTCAGTTCAGTTCAGTTGCTCTGTCGTGTCCGACTCTTTGCGACCCCATGAATCACAGCATGCCAGGCCTCTCTGTCCATCACCATCTCCCGGAGTTCACTCAGACTCACGTCCATCGAGTCGGTGATGCCATCCAGCCATCTCATCCTGGGTCAACCCCTTCTCCTCCTGCCCCCAATCTCTCCCAGCATCAGAGTCTTTTCCAATGAGTCAACTCTTCACATGAGGTATCCAAAGTACTGGAGCTTCAGCTTTAACATCATTCCTTCCAAAGAAATCCCAGGGCTGATCTCCTTCAGAATGGACTGGTTGGATCTCCTTGCAGTCCAAGGGACCCTCAAGAGTCTTCTCCAACACCATAGTTCAAATGCATCAATTCTTCGGCGCTCAGCCTTCTTCACAGTCCAACTCTCACATCCATACATGACCACTGGAAAAACCATAGCCTTGACTAGATGGACCTTAGTTGGCAAAGTAATGTCTCTGCTTTTGAATATACTATCTAGGTTGGTCGTAACTTTTCTTCCAAGGAATAAGCGTCTTTTAATTTCATGGCTGCAGTCACCATCTGTAGTGATTTTGGAGCCCAAAAAAATCTTTTTCATTATAGGGTGTTTTTCATTATACGGGTGTTAGTTCTAAAAGGTCTTGTAGGCCTTCACAGAACCGTTCAACTTCAGCTTCTTCAGCATTACTGGTTGGGGCATGGACTTGGATTTCTCTGATAGTGAATGGTTTCCCTTGGAAATGAACAGAGATCATTCTGTCGTTTTTGACATTGCATCCAAGTACTGCATTTAGGACTCTTTTGTTGACCATGATGGCTATTCCATTTCTCCAAGTCCATGCCCCAACCAGTAATGCTGAAGAAGCTGAAGTTGAACGGTTCTGTGAAGGCCTACAAGACCTTTTAGAACTAACACCCGTATAATGAAAAACACCCTATAATGAAAAAGATTTTTTTGGGCTCCAAAATCACTACAGATGGTGACTGCAGCCATGAAATTAAAAGACGCTTATTCCTTGGAAGAAAAGTTACGACCAACCTAGATAGTATATTCAAAAGCAGAGACATTACTTTGCCAACTAAGGTCCATCTAGTCAAGGCTATGGTTTTTCCAGTGGTCATGTATGGATGTGAGAGTTGGACTGTGAAGAAGGCTGAGCGCCGAAGAATTGATGCATTTGAACTATGGTGTTGGAGAAGACTCTTGAGGGTCCCTTGGACTGCAAGGAGATCCAACCAGTCCATTCTGAAGGAGATCAGCCCTGGGATTTCTTTGGAAGGAATGATGTTAAAGCTGAAGCTCCAGTACTTTGGATACCTCATGTGAAGAGTTGACTCATTGGAAAAGACTCTGATGCTGGGAGAGATTGGGGGCAGGAGGAGAAGGGGTTGACCCAGGATGAGATGGCTGGATGGCATCACCGACTCGATGGACGTGAGTCTGAGTGAACTCCGGGAGATGGTGATGGACAGAGAGGCCTGGCATGCTGTGATTCATGGGGTCGCAAAGAGTCGGACACGACAGAGCAACTGAACTGAACTGAACTGAACTGAACTGAAATATTCCTAGAATGTCCACATTTACTCTTGCCATCTGCTGTTTGACCACTTCCAATTTGCCTTGATTCATGGACCTAACATTTCAGGTTCCTATGCAATATTGCTCTTTACAGCACCGGACCTTGCTTCTATCACCAGTCACATCCACAGCTGGGTATTGTTTTTGCTTTGGCTCCATCCCTTCATTATTTCTGGAGTTATTTCTCCACTAGCATATCCAGTAGCATATTGGGCACATACCAACCTGGGGAGTTCCTCTTTTGGTATCCTATCATTTTGCCTTTTCGTACTGTTCATGGGGTTCTCAAAGGAAGAATACTGAAGAGGTTTGCCATTCCCTTCTCCAGTGGACCACATTCTGTCAGACCTCTCCACCATGACCCGCCCATCTTGGGTGGCCCCACAGAGCATGGCTATGTTTCATTGAGTTAGAACAGGCTGTGGTCTGTGTGATTAGATTGACTAGTTTTCTGTGATTATGGTTTCAGTGTGTCTGCCCTCTGGCAACACCTACCATCTTACTTGGGTTTCTCTTACCTTGGACGTGGTGTATCTCTTCACAGCTGCTCCAGTAAAGGGCAGCCGCTGCTCCTTACCTTGGATGAAGGGTATCTCCTCACCACCATAGGAGGTAGTAAAGTGTAAGACCTTTTAAAACTAACACCCAAAAAAGATGTCCTTTTCATGATAGGGGACTAGAATGCAAAAGTAGGAAGTCAAGAAACATCTGGAGTAACAGGCAAATTTGGCCTTAGAGTACAGAATGAAGAAGGGCAAAGTCTAATAGAGTTTTGCCAAGAGAACACACTGGTCATAGCAAACACCCTCTTCCAACAACACAAGAGAAGATTCTACATGTGGACATCACCAGATGGTCAACACCGAAATCAGAATGATTATATTCTTCTCAGCCAAAAACAGAGAAGCTCTATACAGTCAAAAAAAACAAGACCAGGAGCTGACTGTGGCTCAGATCACGAACTCCCTTATTGCCAAATTCAGACCTAAATTGAAGAAAGTAGGGAAAACCACTAGACCATTCAGGTATGACCTAAATCAAATCCCTTATGATTATACAGTGGGAGTGAGAAATAGATTTAAGGGACCAGATCTGACAGATAGAGTGCCTGATGAACTATGAACGGAGGTTCGTGACATTGTACAGGAGACAGGGATCAAGACCATCCCCATGGAAAAGAAGTGCAAAAAAGCAAAATGGCTGTCTGGGGAGGCCTTACAAATAGCTGTGAAAAGAAGAGAAGCGAAAAGCAAAGGAGAAAAGGAAAGATATAAGCATCTGAATGCAGAGTTCAGAAGAATAGCAAGGAGAGATAAGAAAGCCTTCCTCAGTGATCAATGCAAAGAAATAGAGGAAAACAACAGAATGGGAAAGGCTAGAGATCTCTTCAAGAAAATTAGAGATACCAAGGGAACATTCCATGCAAAGATGGGCACAATAAAGGACAGAAATGGTATGGACCGAACAGAAGCAGAAGATATTAAGAAGAGGTGGCAAGAATACCCAGAAGAACTGTACAAAAAAGATCTTCTTGACCCAGATAATCACGATAGTGTGATCACTCACCTAGAGCCAGACATCCTGGAATGTAAAGTCAAGTGGGTGTTACAAAAGATCACTACAAACAAAGCTAGTGGAGATGATGGCATTCCAGTTGAGCTATTTCAAATCCTGAAAGATGATGCTGTGAAAGTGCTGCACTCAATATGCCAGCAAATTTTGAAAACTCAGCAGTGGCCACAGGACTGGAAAAGGTCAGTTTGCATTCCAATCCCAAAGAAAGGCAAGGCCAAAGAATGCTCAAACTACCACACAATTGCACTCCTCTCACATACTAGTAAAGTAATGCTCAAAATTCCCCAAGCCAGGCTTTAGCAATACGTGAACCATGAATTTCCAGATGTTCAAGCTGGTTTTAGAAAAGGCAGAGGAGCCAGAGATCAAATTGCCAACATCCTCTGGATCATGGAAAAAGCAAGGGAGTTCCAGAAAAACATCTATTTCTGCTTTATTGACTATGCCAAAGCCTTTGACTCTGTGGATCACAATGAACAGTGGAAAGTTCTGAAAGAGATGGGAATAACAGACCACCTGACCTACCTCTTGAGAAACCTGTATGCAGGTCAGGAAGCAACAGTTAGAACTGGACATGGAACAACTGGTTCCAAATAGGAAAAGGAGTACATCAAGGCTGTATATTGTCACCCTGCTTATTTAATTTATATGCAAAGTACATCATGAGAAATGCTGGGCTAGGAGAAGCACAAGCTGGAATCAAGATTGCCAGAAGAAATATCAATAACCTCAGATATGCAGATGACACCACCCTTATGGCAGAAAGTGAAGAGGAACCAAAAAGCCTCTTGATGCAAGTGAAAGAGGACAGTGAAAAAGTTGCCTTAAGGCTCAACATTCAGAAAACGAAGATCATGGCATCTGGTCCCATCACTTCATGGGAAATAGATGGGGAAACAGTGGAAACAGTGGCTGACTTTATTTTTTAGGGCTCCAAAATCACTGCAGATGGTGATTTCAGCCATGAAATTAAAAGATGCTTACTCCTTGGAAGGAAAATTATGACCAACCTAGATAGCATATTGAAAAGCAGAGACATTACTTTGCCAACAAAGGTCCATCTAGTCAAAGCTATGGTTTTTCCAGTAGTCATGTATGGATGTGAGAGTTGGACTGTGAAGAAAGCTGAACGCCAAAGAATTGATGCTTTTGAACTGTGGTGTTGGAGAAGACTCGAGAGTCCCATGGATTGCAAGGAGATCCAACCAGTCCATCCTAAAGGAGATCAGTCCTGGGATTTCTTTGAAAGGAATGATGCTAAAGCTGAAACTCCTGTACTTTGGCCACCTCATGCAAAGAGTTGACTCATTGGAAAAGACTCTGATGCTGGGAGGGATTGGGGACAGGAGGAGAAGGGGACAAAAGAGGATGAGATGGCTAGATGGCATCACCAACTTGATGGACATGAGTTTGAGTGAACTCCGGGAGTTGGTGATGGACAGGGAGGCCTGGCGTGCTGCGATTCATGGGGTCTCAAAGAGTTGGACACAACTGAGCGACTGAACTGAACTGAACTGATTAATCTACCTTCAGTTTCAACAGACTCCTTTCTGTCTTCCTATATCTCCTCTTAATCACATTCAATAATTTTTTTTTTAATTTCATACTTTGTGTTTTGCAGTTCTGGAATTACCTTTTAACTTTTTTTTTTTTTTTTTTACCATTTACCTTCCTTTCTGAGAGTTCTTATTCATTATGGTGGTTGCAAGCATATTTTCAGTAATTACAATAATTGAATTAGAAATTCAGTATATGTCTCCTCTCTGAGTTGGTCTTTATTGATAATGTCTTCTTTAGAGTTTGAATCATGTGTTTCTGCTTCTTTGTAGACTGAATAATTCTGGATTATCAGCTAAAGATTATGAAAGCTATATTATGGAGATTCTGGGTGCTGCCATATTCCTCCAGAGAAGGTTGATCGTTTCACTTAGCAAGCAATTAACTCAGCTAAAGAGAAAAGTCTGAATCAGTGTGGTTAGGTAGAAGCTGAAATACATTGCTTGCTTTGGCTGTACTACTTTAAATCTGCCACAACCAAGGAGAGCCCAAGGTTTAAAAGTTTACATAAGAAATTTTGAACACCACCTCTGTGATTTTCTCTTTCCAACATTCTTCCCACTCTCTTTTCCCTGTATTGTGAGTCCTTAAGCTTTGTTCTTGAACTCTTCAAGGTCGTAAGATTGAACGTGTTCGTTTCAGTCTAGGCCAGCCGCACGTGGAAGGCTGGGGCTTGTCTGAGGCCAAATACTGTGAACTTGGTTTCTCCATGGCACTCCCTCTTCCAAATGTAGAGTGTCCTTCAATTTCGGTCCAGTTTTGGTCTTTCCCCAATTTATAGTTGTTTCCCAAGAAGGGTTTGTTTATAAGAACTACTTGATTATGACATAAAGTAGAACCATTTTAAAATTAACTTTCATCTTCTGTTTAGTTTATATTTTAATCCTTGCTATGGCTGAGGTGTGTTGCTTAGTGGCTATGAACAGAATCAGACTACTTGGATTCAAATATTAAATCCTAGGCTAACTGTGTGATCTCTTTGTTCCTCATTTACAAAATGAAAATAGTTATAATAGAACCAATCTTATAGGCTATTTTGTGGGCACTAAATAAGATACTAATTGCAATGTGGTTAGGATATTGACTGATACTTCATAGATATTTGAATGTTGGTAATGTTAATGTGGGGTCCCCAGGTGGCACAGTGGTGAAGATGCAGGAAATGCAGGAAATGCAAGACACGGGTTCCATCCTTGAGTTGGGAAGATCCCCTAGCAATCCACTCCAGTATTCTTACCTGGAAAATTCCATGGACAGAGAAACCTGGTGGGTTACAGTCCACGGGCTCACAAAGAATCAGACACAACTGAGCAGACATGCACTTATGGTTAAAGTAATTAACGTCCCATTATTAAACTATAGATTACATAATCTCTCCTTCCGGAACTCGGGCCACTGAAATTCACAAAGATCTTCACTGGCTATTTGTATAATCAAATCTTATACCATTCCCAACTTACAACCTTCCTTTGAAGGATTAAAGAAAACACATAAACACATGAATATGCTTAGCAACATCTGCCTTCGGGAAATGACTGAATTTTGGATACTTAGAAATGAATTATTAAAATTTCATGAAGTTTTCCTCTCTGGCTCATTATTTTTTGTGGCTGGCTAACTAAACTGTACTTTGCGGACATGGATTGGAACCTTATTTATTTAGAGGAAGGAACCATGTGTTATTTAATCAAAGGAGCAAGGTTGCTTTCTTAAATTTGGCCACATGACTTTCTACCATCTTTTTACTTCAAGAGTCAATGTTACGGCTACTGGTGAACTATTCAAAATTACTTTAAAATAGTTTAATAGTTTTAAGTTTGCTTTTTCAACTCAAAAAATAACTTTAGAGTCAATCAGCTAATGAATCCCCTCTTTCTCTTTATTTGGACCACCTTCAAATGCTGATCTGCAGGGGAGGGGGTGGGCAGGGGCTGCAAACACGTTAATAGAAAGTCCTGATGGAGAGGAGAAAGCTGGTCTGTCTTTTTCATCTTCTGCAGCTGCTGTAGCTGTGGATCCAGTGCTTTTAAAATTTAGGAATATTATGGAAATTATAGAACTTGTGAAGGGGTGCCTCCAGAGGAAAAAAGTTAGAAACTTCACAAGACTCATGAATCACAGGCAAAATGTATTCAGAGTAGAAACATCCATGATTTTTAGACATCACATCCACTGTGCTTCCTTTGCAGGACCATTTCAGGCTAAAAGCCTGAAATTCATACCAATGCTGAAACCATGCTATGTCACTGTCATTTTTCCTCCATTGTATTCCTCTAATTTATCTTGTGTCCCTCAGGCAAAGATCAAATGAGGTTTTTCCAAGGTTGGTAAACAATGTTCATATTGTATCACTTTATTAACATAAATAATAACAATGTTCTATTACTAAGTGTATATTTACAGTAGGGCATTAACAGCAATTTAACAGAAAGCATCAAGACTTAGCATAAAGCAAGGCTTAGCAAAATAATATAAAAGTTACCAGTGCCTTTAGCTATAATATTTTATTCCATTCCTTAAATTTGAAAGATTTTTTTTTCCAGTAAGAACTGGAAAGTGGAGCTGAATCACGTTAGTTATCCCATTTCTATTGCTTTTCCTTTCCATATGTAAGAATTGATGAATGAAACTTTCCTACATTTGTAACTGAATATTTATACCCAATATTTTTTCTTAATTTTTTCCTTTCAAATAATTATAGCTAAACTTCCCTTGAACTAAATTAAAAAGCAAGATGCAAATTGTCTGTATATTGTGGTTGCAATTATGTAAAAATATGACTGCATATGAATAAAGGACTAGAAGGGGATATACAGAAATTACTTTAATTATATAACATGATGGAAATTACAGGAGTTTTCCCACACACATACCATTTAAGTTTTATGTAATATTCTGTTATTGTTTTCAAAATAGTATATTTTTTAAGTTTCCCCATTTTCTGTCAGCTTGAAAATTTATTAGGTGATTTTTAAATTAAATCCATTTTTGTTTCCTACTTTCAGAAGCTCCTGCTCATAGCTTCCCCATCCATTCCTCTTGCTGAAAATTCACTGTTTTTCATTTGAGGGGGTTTGTTGAGCACCTAAACTAGGCCTGATCACCCAGATGCAGCGGACGATGTGCTGCACCAATTGCTTTTCCCCTCAAACCTTTGCTCTCTGCTGATTCACAGGAAGTTCTCCAAGGATGCATCTCTAACGGTTATTCTAATTCTGTCCTGTCTTGCCCAAATCTTATACAAACAATCTTTACAGCAGGTGCATGTGATCAAACACAAACCCTAACCTCTTTCAATCTTCCCACTTTGGGCAATCCCACAAATCGTGATCCTCTTTGCTCCCCAGGGGCGATCTGCTTTTCAAGTTTGGTGACATTTTCTCATTTCCCCTCATTTGTCATTACAACAGGACATTTAACAGACTCAGCTGATGCTTCTTTTTAAACCTCTTCTCCATCTCTCTGCCACTCAAAATCAACTTCTCTCTCATTTGAATTATCCCCATTCTTATTTCTCTAACACCCTCCTTTTCCTTTACATATTTCCTACTTATTTCCCTGTTCCACAGAATTCTTGATTTTTCTTTTTCTCTCTCTCAGTGATTTCACTCATTAGGATGATGCTTGCAGTAATCATTCAGTTATACAGTTGAACTTTGAACAACACAAGTTTCAACTGCCATGTACCCACTTGTATGCAGATCTTTGAAATAACTATTTTGGAGATTTGCGACTGTTTGAAAACTTTGCAGATGAACCATGTAGCCTAGAAATATTGAAAAATAAGAAAATGTTATGATGTCACAAATGCCTAAAATATATGTCACTGTACATACAAAAATATGTGTTGATTGTTTGTTGTTGGTGAGCCTTCCAGTCAACAGTAGTTATTAGTAGTTAAGTTTGGGGGAATTTAAAGTTTTATGTGGATTTTTGACTGTGTAAGAAGTTAGTGTCCCTAACCCTCACGTTGTTGAGGAGTCAACTATAATTTTAATAAATAAATTTTGTTGAGGGTTCATTATATATCAGGCTCTATACTAATAAGCGCATAACTCATTTCCATGATATCATTTAATTTTTACAAAACCATAAAAAGGTAGAATGCTTACTGTCTTTTTCTTTTCTTTTTTTAAAAATTTATTGGCATGTAATTGATTTACAGTTTTGTGTTAGTTTCAGGTATATAGAAAAATGAATCAGTTACACACACACACACACACACATATATGTACCAGTCAAATAATGAAACTCAATTTTACTTACTCAAGGGTCCCCATTTATTATCTAGAAAAATTTTGTTAGACTAACTCGGATTTCCCTTTCTTTTTTGTCATAGACCACAAAGCCAGCATCTTTCTGCTTTATAGAACAGCAGAGTGAAACAGTGCAGGAAAGAAGTTTGAAAATGTACTTTGGATCCTGTCTTTATCACTGGCAGCTCACTGAACTTGAGCATTATATAACTTCTCCCTGTCTAGTTCTTCACGTGTAAAATAAGGTAATATCCTCTGCCGTGCAAGACTAATGTCAAGATTACGTAAGACTTCTATGTTTGGTACATAGAGGGAATCGAATGAAAGAGAGATAATAGTTATAATATTTTTTTCTTAGAGGTTTTGTTGTAACACTCTTTTATTTTCATTTTACTGTATTTGAGTTTTTACTTTACAAAAGGCATGGTGTATTGACCTTCCTTGTATTGACAGTAAAGTTATGGACTAACACTACACCTACATTTACTTCAAAATTCTTATACAATGGGTTGGCCAAAAAGTCCATAAGACGTTATGGGAAAACCTGAACAAACTATCTGGCCAACCCAGTAAAAACTCTTCCCTTAAAAGTAGATAACATTGGGAGAGTTATCACTTAGTCACTCACCTTCCTAACAGTCTAGAACATCACATATTAATAACCTATTTGTTTCTCCTGAAAATAATATTCTTCTCCTATAAATCCCACAGGCAGATTCTTCACCACTGAGGCCCCAGGGAAGCCCATGGTGAGCATCACAGAGCTGAAATAAGCTGCTGTGATCTAGCCTGGAAAACAAATCACCTTTAACAATTTTGCTCCCATCGGAAGACTCACTGTGAGTTGTAAACAACCAATCTGGGAATATGTGTTGGGAACACAATTAAAATATCATGTGCTAGAGAGCAGTAGGTCTTAATCAGTGAGCTGTGTGCAAATATTACAATATACGAGAACCTCCCTGACGGCTCGGTCAGTAAAGAACGGGCCGACCAATGCAGAAGGCTTGGGTTCAGTCCCTGGGTCAGAAGGATCCCCTGGAGGAGGGAAATGGAAATCCACTCTAGTATTCTTGCCTGGAATAGCCCGTGGACAGACGAGCTTGGTGGGCTACAGTTCATGGGGTCACAAAAAGACACTATGGAGACCAAGCGCATACACAATCCAGTAACTGGGATATAAAATAAACTATTAGCTTTCCTGTCATTTTTGCCTAAGTTTAAGAATAATTTCTGTAGTTGAAGCAGCTGTAAGAATAAAATTGGTTATTAAAGTAAAAAAGACAAATTCTTCACTGAGTTTTCTCCGAGGAAAACAGGAGAGCTGCTCTTGGTGAGCACTGACTATGGGCCTATGGACTTGAGAGTGCAGAGGTAACTTAAATTACTCAGGGATTATCCTTACGCAGAAAAAAAAAGTGAGATGTTGATTTTCACACCCAGAAGACTGGGGAGGCATTTTTTTAAATAGTCGAAGACACCTTGATCAAATGACTTTTCACGGAAATTTTTATTACACTGTAAAACTTGACATTTACATCCACGGGCTAAAGAAATTAAAAGATATTTATACTCACTCACTGATATAAAGTCAAGTCGGAAAATTGACTGAAATTAGGACAAAAGACATTTTGTCATAAGCAAAGGAAAACAACAAAGGAGATTCATGCGACGTACTTGGTAAACTACACATTCACCCAGAATTAAACAGAATATTTACTGAGCACATGTTATGTGCCTGGCACTGCAATGGATGCTCAGAATTCCTGTGAATAAGACAGGCAAGTTCTCTAGCCTCACTGAGCTTCTAGCCCAGTGGCAAAGGCAGACCAATAAGCATTTGTTATTGTTATTGCTAAGTCGCTTCAGTCGTGTCCGACTCTGTGCGACCCCAGAGGCAAACTCAGGAATAGGAGAAGTTTGTTTCCAAGCCCCTGACATCCCTAAGGTCTTCGTTTCCTCCTCTTCCAGCTCAGGTAGGCACAGCTGTACTGTATTCATGCTCCACCTGCAAATGCTCGTCAAAGCTTCACCTTAAGGCCTGTCTACCTCATACTGTAAGAATGTGTATCTACAGTAGAGTTACTGATTCCTCAGGGTCATGTAAATGTTAACTGAATAAATTTTTGCATTAAAATGTAGTGAGTGGGGGAATTTTACAGGAGAATCCCTCATAGGACAAGATCGAGTTATGGTCCTTCATGATATCAGCTAAGTAGTCCCCAGGGAGATACTGTTTATGAATAGATCTGACAGGACATCAACAAGATTCAACTTCCTGTCACTAAATATTTTTCTTTCAAATAAAAGGAAAAATGCACTCAGATAAAACTACAGCTGTCAGCACTTACCCAGTGGTGCCATGGATAAGAATTCACCTGCCGTTGCAGGACACACAGGTTTGATGCCTGGTCTGGGAAGATTCCACGTGCCATGGAGCAGCTAAGCCTGTGCACACAGCCGCTGAAGCCCATTCACCCAGAGCCCATGTTCGGCAGCAAGAAAAGCCGCCGCAATGGGAAGCCGCGCACCACAGCCACGAGCAGCCCCGGCTCGCCGTTACTAGAGAAAGCCCGTGCGCAGCAACGAAGACTCAGCGAGCCAAAATCAACAGACACAAAAAAAATTTAAGTATTTTTTAAAAGAATATTCTTTCCATTTATTAAAAAAAATCAGCTGTGAAAAGTCCCATTTCTTGACCAACTAGCATCATCCTAAGTAGAAAATGTATGGCTGGACAGAGTGCATTTCTTAAACAGAAGTAACAAGTGACCTCAGCAGTAGGAAATCTGTGCCTTCTTGAACAGTCCTTGTGTGGTCAGCTTCTCCATCTGCCAGCTTTTACTCTCTCCCCACACCTTGTCTTCAAAGTCCTCCTTCCCCTGGGAACTCCTGGAGGGCAGAGCCTCATCTGGACTATACCTGTGGGTGAAGTCCTATCCTTCATCGTGGAAAAGGTGACCCACTGAGCAAACACCTCATACAAATCCTCCCAGCCTCTGCCAATACTTGGTTTTAACTTAATGCTAAAGATTACATGATTTTCTCATTAAAGGAAGTAATCGAATTACACATTAATTTGCTCTAAGCCCATGCCTATGTTTTGGTGGCAGAATCATAATAAAACTCTAAATTTTGGTAAAACTAATCAGCCTGGCTCACATTGGCCTGAAGTGGCAATTATTCTGATCTCATTGCCTCTGAGAGAGTTGGTGCTATTTGGTTTGCCCGAAACATGCAGTGGGATGAATGACATTTAAAATGCTTAATTACACGGGCAAGGCCAACTACAAGGGTAGCCAGCTGTAGGAAATGTCCAGCTTATAGACCATGCACCTTCATGTGGGCACATATACAATGCAACGAGACAGAGTAAAAGAAATGATTATCCCTAAAAATATTTAATCTCCAGGATGTTGTTTGCCGTTAACAAGATTGATGTCTGCTCTTGGGGACCTTACATGCAAAGGCAGTGGAATGAACAGATCCATATGTTACAGATTCATTAAAACCAGGCAGTGTCTTACGATTACAAATTAAATTGGTACATCTGGAAAAAGGAACACTGGGATTTACAGGTTTTTGTGATTTTTTTTTTCCTTATCATAAAATAATGGAAATTGTGGTTCTGATTTTTATTTGATTAAAGGAATCATTTCATTGTTCTAATTGGAAAGGTATGTAGAACTTTTGGAACATACACATATGGCTCAGGTTTGCCGATGGTGTCTGTTAATTTGGCATTGTTAACAGTCTGCTTTTTTTCCCCAGTGTTCATATTTTTCGTTAGTCAGAAATTATTTAGTTGAGCAGTTTTTCTTTAATTTCCACTTTTTTTTCCTCCAGAGGGCTTTCTTACTTAAAATGTGTTGAGACTTTTTATTGCTTTTATGTCCATCTGAATTTTCTCTAGTAACACAATTTTACGTGCGATTGGGATAAAGACATTTCAAAATCCCTCCAGAGCGGTTCAGTTTGGAAAACATCCTATACACATGATTTGCTGGAGGCAAGCTCACATTACAGATTAAAAGTCTATGCCAAGACAATAGAACAAAAATCATAGTTTCTTCAAATCAAAAGAGAAAGCTATTTTTATCTTTTTTTTTTCCCTGAGCCTGAAAGACCTGTTTCGAACTTTGAAGGGAAAGCACACCATCACAAGCCTGGTAAGATATCACTCTCCACCCGTTGTTAAAGCCTCAATCTGTACAAATGTCTCAGGTACAAGGATGCGCTAGGAGCTTACGGAAATGCCTCTCACAGCCGACCGGCTGACCATGCTAAGTGACTATAGCAGTGATTCCAGGAAAATGACAGATGAAACCAAGCAAAACAACCACATCTCCCAGATGGACATGGAGCAAACTCTCACTGGTTGGAAAAGTTTTCCTATCACTTGTCTTCTGGAGCTAATTTCCTGCTTATTCATAAACACACATAGAGAATGCAGCAACTAACGCTAGCAAAAACAAACACATCCAGAAACGCTCTAGTAACTGTTAAGTTTTACTAGTTGCTAAAGCTGCCTTGTAATTTAAGATCATTTATTTTAGATTAGTCACTGGAGAAATATCGCAGTGGTTCATGCCCAACTTGTCTTTCCGAAGGGGTGTTAAAGAGTCATTTACTTGGCTTGCATTCCAACCAAACACAGTTCAATGTAAACTTTCTATTTGTAACTTGAACTACATCTTTCTACTTTTTTGTATTGCTTACAGAAGCTAACCTTTTAAATGTTCCTTTATTAAACACTCATCTTTCTGTGTTTCATACTAATGTTGAACACTGTTTATACAAGATCCATGCAATGGCAATATAGATTGTGAATCAGAAATCTGCAGAAGTTCATACAGAGCCACCTTTCTAAAAGAAATACTTAGTTTTACCTTTGGTGTTCCCAGCTTATGTACAATAAAATGTCAAATAAACTTAAGGTTTTTAATTGAAGTAAATAAAGCCTGAGCAAAGTACCAAGGGGCAAATTCAAGGCCTGTTTGTAACATAAATGATGTTTTCATAACTGAGCAGGCTCACTGACTTAATACCTAAAAACAAGGTTACTCCTGCAGGGATGTGGGTCATACCATCTGGCAACATGTTGTTGTCTGAGTCTGAGGACAGGAAGAAGAGGCAGGAGAAGGAGAAGCAGAGAACAGGCTGCAGTGTCTTGCTTCGATCAGCCTTTTATGACATGATTTTCCCTTTCCAACTCCCCTAAAATTCCCATCATTGGAGCCAAATATCAAGTCCTCTATTCTCTTATTAATACATAAAATTAGTTATTTATCATAAAGATGTGGTCGATGCTCAGCTGGACACATATGGCTAGCAACAAAGCTGTCCCAGAGACTTTCTTGATGGTCCATGGGTTCGGATTCTATGCTTCTATTCCAGGGTGTGACCTTAGTCATGACATTAAGATCCTGCATGTTGTGCGGTATAGCCAAAATATTTTTTAAATAGTTCATAGTATAAATTTGAAAGAGCCCTTCCCCGAGGCATCACAGACTTCATGATCCCTGCTTTGGTCCCAAACAACAAACTCCAGAATCCTGTATGCCTTTCCTTTGTATGCCTTTCTTTGGTACTCGAGGGCCAAAGTAGTTCAGATGATAAAGAATCTCCCTGCAATGCGGGAGACCCAGATTTGATCCTTGGGTTGGGAATATCCCTTGGAGGAGGAAATGGCAACCCACTCTAGTATTCTTGCCTGGAGAATTCCATGGACAGAGGGGCCTGGAAGTTTACGGTTCCTGGAGTCACAGAGTCAGACATGACTAAGTGACTAACACTTGGGGACTCTGCTTGAACCTAATGCCTGGCATCTCTCCTTAATATTCAGTGATCTTGTCTTAATGGTTGTTAAAGGTTTTTAATGTTACCCCTGATTACAGGGAAGCATATTTCCTCCAAAGAGTTGGGAGAGGAGAAGACTTCCCATTTCCCCATCTCTCTTTAGCTCATGGATATGTACAGACAAACAGACATGAAGCATACCCTTCCTAAGATCCAGCCAACCTGCCTCTGAGGAAGTGAACACCGGGATAGGTGAGCTTCACAAGGATGATGACTGAGTACAAAGCACGAGTCTGGGAAGACAACCTCAGCAAAGTTGTCCTGGGGAAAATTTCCTGAGTCCCAGGGCCCATATGTGACAAAGATATTGAGGGCCCTGAACCAGTCGGCAGTGGGAAATGGAGGTGTGGGAAGGGGGCCAAATAAGGGGGAAAGAAAGAAGAAACCACAAGCCAACTTGGTTTCCTTTGTAATTTTCCAAGAGTGAGTCTGAGTTAATGAAAAGTCCTCGTGGAAATTTCCATTTCTTTTTTCTTTTCTCTTTTTGGCTGTGCAGCATATGGGATCTTAGTTCCCCAACAAGTGATTGAACCCACATCTCCTGCATTGGAAATGGAGTCTTAAACCAGTGGACCACCAAGGTATCCCCAAAAGTTCCATTTATTTTAAACACTTTCCATTTCACTTTTCAAACTATAGTTCACATGCCACTTCCCCTGCTCCCTCTCTGAACATCAGAGCATGCATGACTTTGCTGAGTTAGAATTCTTCAGTGTCCTTGTATGATGCTTCCTTAAAGCTCAGAGATCCTTAAATCTAGTATGCTCAGTAGCTCAGTCATGTCCAACTCTTTGCAACCCCATGAACTGTAGCCCACAAGGCTCCTCTATCCATGGGGTTTTCCAGGCAAGAATAGGAGAATTGGCTGCCACTTCCTTTTAGTATTTCTGTATAACCTAGAGCTCCATACAATGTCTGCACATAGATCAAGAAAAAGGCAAAGGTGCCCCCTCTCACCACTCTTTTTCCCATCCTGCTGAGTTTGATTAATATCATAAGACAAAAAGAAATAAAAGGCATACAGATTGGGAAGGAAAAGATAAAACAGTATCTGTTCACAGATGACATAATCTCATGTGTAGAAAAACAAAATGAATTGAAAAAAAAAAAATTCCTGCAATTACTAAGCAATGACAGGAATGTTGCAGGAGACAAGGTTAATATACAAAAATCAGTAACTTTCCTATATAACAATAATCAAACGGTGAAATTTGAAACCAAAACCACAATGCCATTTACATGCACACTCTCTTAAAATAACATACTTAGGTATAACTCTACAAAATATATATGAGACTGATATGAGGAAAACTACAAAACGCTGCTGAAAGAAAGCAAAGAAAAACTGCTACTGCTAAGGCACTTCAGTCCTGTCCGACTCTGTGTGACCCCATAGACGGCAGCCCACCAGGCTCCCCGTCCCTGGGATTCTCCAGGCAAGAACACTGGAGTGGATTGCCATTTCCTTCTCCATGCATGAAAGTGAAAAGTGAAAGGGAAGTCGCTCAGTCGTGTCTGACTCTCAGCGACCCCATGGACTGCAGCCCACCAGGCTCCTCCGTCCATGGGATTTTCCAGGCAAGAGTACTGGAGTGGGGTGCCATTAATATAGTAATATTAAAGTACATAACAGGGGGACTCAATATTGTCCAGATGGCAGGACTTCCCAACTTGATCTATAGATTCAACATAAGGCCAATCAAAATCCCAGAGAGATATTTGGTAGATATTGACGAGATGATTCTAAAGTTTGGATGAAGAGGCAGAAGACCCAAAATAGCCAACACCATATTGAAGGAGAAGAATCAAGTTGGAGTCTGGAGTCACTATATGACTTCAAGACAATCTAAAGCAACAGAGGAGAATGTGCCAGAACAAATAAGCACACTAATTTATCCCAGATCTTGAAGTACATGTCTCAAGGGATTTTGAGGAATTTCTTCCCATAGTATTTATCACTGTCTACCGTTGATGACTGAATAGCAGCTACTATTTTTTATTGGGACTGAAGCTCCCATACTTTGGCAACCTGAGGCAAAGAGCCGACCCATTGGAAAAGACCCTGATCCTGGGAAAGACTGAGGGTAGGAGGAGAAGCGGGCAGCAGAGGATGAGATGGTAGAATAATATCACCGACTCAATGAACATGAGTTTGGGCAAACTCGGAGATAGTGAAGGACAGGGAAGCCTGGCATGCTGTGCTCCGTGGAATCTCATAGAGTTAGACACGGCTGTAGTGATCTAGCATGCACACACATAGTCGCTTTACAATGTTATGTTAGTCTCTGCTGCACAACAGTGTGAATCAGCTATATGTATACACATATCTCCTCCCTCTTGGACCTCTCCCCCCCACCATAACCCCCATCCCACCCCTCTAGGGCATCTCAGAGCACTGAGCTGAGCTCCCTGTGCTACATAGCAGGTTACAGCCACTGTGGAGAACAGTGTGGAGGTTCCTTAAAAGAACTAAAAACTCCACGTGACACAGCAGCCCCACTACTAGGCATGCACCCTGGGAAAACCATCATTCCAAAAGATACATCCATCCAAATGTTAATTGCAACACTACTGATTAATGCAATAGCCAGGACATGAAAGCAGCCTAAGCTGTAATTCATGCTTTTAACCACAACACCATACATTCCTTATGGGGAGACCTGGGTGGACTATAAGCGGACAACTGCAAAGACATAGAAAATTACCTCTTACGATGTCAGCAAAGATGCAATCGCACAGTGTGGTCCAAATTTTGTTATTTTGCAAAAGAGGAAACTGAAGTAAAAAGGAAATAGATGCAACTCTAGTAAAAGGAAAGATCAGAAAGTCTGTTTTTTTCAAATGCTTTTCTCCTGTATATCCCACCCTCAATGCCTCAGTGCTTCAATGTGACACCTGGTGAGTGGCAGGTAACTATTACCTAAGCGACAGACACCAAGCGGCAGGCAGTATACCCTAAATAAAGAAATAAGAAGTACATTTCTTACTTCTTACAAAGTAAGAAGACATTTGAAAATATCTGATTTTGGTTTTAATAAGTATTTTCTGGAATATAAGTGGAGCTAAAGGCTCAGGAGATTTAAACTCATTGACATCTCAGTTATAAAGAAAATGAATTTAAGTTCAGGTTTCTTCCTAAAGAAAATAATCCAGATGTCCCTGGCATGGGGATTGTGGATAAATCAGCATGTACCACACACGCGTACACACACACACACACACACACATCATGTGTAAATGTTGGGTATTCCAACAAGACTTGGAATAACATTTATTTTCAAGGAGTGTAATAAAAAATTCCCTTGAATGCTGAGATTTCCTGTCGTAATTACCTATTTAGTGAAAAATAGTTTAAGGAAACCTGTCGAGTTCCTGAATTATGCATCTAACCCGGGAAAGCTGTCTTAAGTACGTATTTCTCTCTCTGAGATCGGACAGGGAGTGTTTGAGATTTGAGAAAGAGTATCCAGATATTTTGGCTTCGATTGCCAATGCAGGAGACTTAAGAGACCCAGGTTGGATCCCTGGGTGGGGAAAATCCCCTGGAGGAGGGCATGGCAACCCACTTGAGCATTCTTGCCTGGAGAATCCCATGGACAGAGGAGCCTAGTGGGCTGCAGTACATGGAGTAGCTAAAGAGTCAGACATGACTGAAGTGACTTAACACACATGTATTCATCCAGATATTTGCTGGAGCCTCCAAATAATGTTACACTGGGCTGATTATAAGCCATGAAAAGGATCGAACTCGGGTCTCCTGCATTGCAAGTGGGTTCTTAATGATCTGAGCTACAAGAAAACCCCACACTCTTCTTTATCTGGTATCAATAAGGCTGTGGCTGCTTCCTTTTTACTTTCTTGTTCCTGATCTATATTTTCTTCTTCTTAATTCTGCCCCATTGGAAGTTGTATTTTTGCTAATAATTTATAATTATTCATATACTTTGAAAACTAGTCTTTGGTTTGTCATGTATATTGAAAGCATATTGTCTTATTCTTTCCCCTTTTGAACAGTTGAATACATTTCATGTCCAATGATAATGTCTTGAGCTTCTTGGTGTGGGGGAAAGGAAGTGTATTTGACAAACATAAGGCCCTGAAGCATATTGAGAACTTCACCACAATGATGAGCCAGACCCAGTGAACGAATAGAGGATGCACTGTTGTTGGTGAGATTCAATCAAAAGGAGACTGTTGCATGAGAGACTAGGTGTCCAAGAGTTTAATGAGTTAATTCTAGTGGTTGAGGGGACATTAAAAATCTATTCCATTCCAAGACTCCATAAGCCAGCATACTTGGTTGCCGGACCAAACTACATGGGAGGTTGGGTCGCTCAAGGTTACAGTGGTTATTGGGAAGAATCTCTAGTCCTGGTGGTCAAAACTAATGAAGAAAGCCAAGACTGTTGGCAAAACCTGAATAAAATATGAGCCCTCCCCAAATGACAGCCCCTAGCCTTGCTCCAATGGCATCGTCTTCACCTGAGTGTTGAAATAAACACTTCACCTCAGGCCACATTCCAGACGTACTGATTCAGAATCTGATTTTAACAAGATCTCCAAGTGATCTGAACATATTAAATGTGAGTTGCTCTGCTCTAGAAGGATTTTTTTTTTCCAGAGACTAGTAACAGGGTATTTAAAAGGGATAATTATAAGTATGATAGGTAAGTACAAATTAGTTAATTCTGTGTTTTGGTAGCTCTTGCTGATTTTTTTCACAGAATTTTCACCTGTATTTTCTCACCTGAACCTCATAACAATTCCATGAGGAAACAGCTTTAAAGGCTGCTTAATTGGCTGGCAAAAGTAAAGTAAATTAAACAAGGCTGGATATAGAAATGATTGCCTTAGTTTTTAAATTTATTTATTTTTACTTGGAGGATGATTGTTTTACAATATTGTGTTGACTTCTGCCATACACCTACATGAATCAGCCACTGGTATACACATGTTCCCTCCCTGTTGAACCTCCCTCGCACCTCCCACTCCATCCCAACCCTTTAGGTTGTCACAGAGCACCAGGTTTGAGCTCCCTGCATCGTACTATGCTAGCAAGAAGCAGATCAGGGGCTGTTGGGGATCAGAAGTAGGAGAGGAGACTAGCTGCAAAGGGGCACCAACTTTTCAGGGTGACCAGCATGTTCTATATCTTAGTTGCAGTGATGGGTTCATGGCATATATTGCAGACAAAACTCATTAAACTGTGCACTTAAAATGGGTAAAGTTTACTATATGTAAATCATAAATCAATAAAGCTGATTTTAAAATTATAGCAATATACTTTGGTATTGCTATTGTTATTGTTGCTGTTTAGTTGCTAAGTCGTGTTTAACTCTTCGTGACCCCATGGACTGTAGCCTGCCAGGCTCCTCTGTCCATGGGATTCTCCAGGCAAGAATACTGAAGTGGATAGCCATTTGCTCCTCCAGGAGATCTTCCCCACCCAGGGGTTGAACCTGCAGCCCCTGCTTGGTAGGTAGAATCTTTACCACTGAGCCACCTGGAAAGCCCAGACTTTGGCATGAGGAAGTGTTTACTGGTATGTTTTATATGATAATATAGTTTTACACCTTTTTGGTAGAACCCTTTATTACCCTAAGTTGTACTTGCTTTCCCATATGCTCCCAAACAATGTGATACTGGCAGAAGTCACAAAATGATGTTTTAATCTCAGAAGAAGCAACTGTTTTAGCTTAAATGATTACCTAGGAGGAAAGAAACCACATACAAAGAGTGAAAAATGCTGAAGAAGTACTGAAAATGACTCCTGGACCACTTCTTTTCTTCCAGCTTTATTGAGATATTATTGACACACAACATACATTAGTTAAGTTGTGCAAAGTGATGACTTAATACATATATATATAGTGCAAAATGATAACATAGTAAGGTTAGTTAACACCTCCATCCCCTCACATAATTATCATTTGGAGGGAATGATAACATTTGAGATCCCCTGTATTGACAACTTTCAAGTATATAATGTTGTTTAGTTGCTAACTTGTGTCCAACTCTTTTGCAACCCCATGGACGGTTGCCCACCAGGTTCTTCTGTCCATGGGATTTCCCAGGCAAGAATACTGGAGTCAGTAGCCATTTCCTTCTCCAGGGGATCTTCCCAACCCAGGGATCAAACCCTCATTTCCTGATTGACAGGAGGATTCTTTACCACTGGGCCACCTGAGAAACCCCTACTATATAATATGATGTTTACTAATTAGCCACCATGCTGTAAGCTAGATCCCCAGAACTTATCCATCTTATACCTGGATGTTCAGTCCCTGTGACCAGCATCTGAGTATTTCCCCCACCTCCCCACCCTCAGCCTCTGTCAACCACCTTCTACTTTCTATTTTTATGAGTTTGACTCCAAGTATAAACGAGAACATACAATATTCATTTTCTCTCTGTCTTATTTCACTTAGCATATTGCCCTTGAAGCCAATGATCCAAAGGCAGCATTTCCCTCTTCTTACGGCTGAATAACATTCCAGTTCACATCTTCATCCATTCATCTGTCCGGGGACACTGAAGTTGTTTCCATGTCTTGGCTGTTATGAATAATATTGTTATGAATGTGGAGCTGCAGATATCTCTTCAAGACTATTTTTATGTACTTCAGATTTATACCGAGAAGTAGAACTGTTAGATCTTATGCTAGTTTTTTTTTTAATTTTATTTTTGAGAAACCTCCATACTGTTTTCCATAGTGGCTGCACCAACAGTGTACAGGCGGTTACCTTTTTTCAGCACCTTTACCTGCACTTGTGATCACTTGTCTTTTCGATAACAGCAATTCCAGCAGGTGTGAGGTGGTACCTCACTGTGGCTTTGGTTTGTACTTCCCTAATGATTAATGCTACTGAGCAACTTTTCATGTGTTTGCTGGCCATTTGTATGTCTTCTTTGAAAAATGTCTATGCGAGTCTTCTGCCCATTTTTTAATCAAATCATTTGGGTCTGGAGTTTGTTTGGTTTTGTTTTTATTTTTCCTATTGAGTTGGAGGAGTTCCTTATATTTTGGATGGTGGTGGTTTAGTTGCTAAGTCATGTCTGACTCTTGAGACACCATGGACTATAGCCTGCCAGGCTTCTCTGTCCATGGGATGATCCAGGCAAGAATGCCACAGTGGGTTGCCATTTCCTTGTTCAGGGGATCTTCTCAACCCAGGAACTGAACCTGGGTCCCCTGCATTATCGGCATATTCTGAGCTACAAGGAAAGCCCTTATATTTTGGATATTAACTCCTTATCTGTTTGTTGAAGATTTCTTCTGCTGTGCAAAAGCTCTTTAGTTCAATGTGATCCTGTTTGCTGATGCTTACTTCTGTTGCTTGTGTTTTTGGAGTACCATCCAAAGAAACTTTACCAAGACCAGGGTCAAGGAACTTTTTTCAGTGCTTTCTTCCAGTAGCTTTATACTTTTGAATCTCACATTTACATTCTAAATCCATTTCAATTCAATTTATGTGAGAGTGTAAGAGAGGGGTCTAATTGCTTTCTTCTCTGTGGAGTTACTCAGTTTGCTCCTGGGTCCCTTCTGATACTACCACTCATCTCTGCAGGAGTTTATATGTGAATATTATTTTGCCTGTTTTACAAAGTTATGAGCTACTGTGCTCTTCTCTACTACCTTGAGCAATTTTACATAGTATGACCTCTTAGAATATTACCCATCTTAATCCATCTGACCCAAGTCAGTTCTTCTCTTGAATCTCCCAAATACTCAACCACACAAGTAATGAATGAATAGCCCCTGAGTAAATTAGAGAATTAATGAATCTGTATTAAGAGCTAACAATTACAGAGATATTCCCTCTATGAGGAGGCTTCCCAGGTGACTCAGTGGTAAAGAATCTGCCTGCAATGCAGGAGATGAGGGGTCAGTGATCCCTGGGTCGGGAAGATCCCCTGGAGAAAGACATGGTTCCCACTCCATGTCTTGCTTGGAGAATTCCAAGGACAGAGGAGCCTAGAGGGTTACACTCCAAGGGACAGTAAAGAGTCAGACACGACTGAGCCACTGAGCACCCACCAATCTCTCTATGAGGCATCATAGTTCATACCCTTCATGTGATTTACCAACCATAGTCTTTGCGATATTCTCTGCTGCTGCTGCTGCTGCTAAGTCGCCTCAGTCATGTCCGACTCTGTGCGACCCCATAGACGGCAGCCCACCAGGCTCCGCCGTCCTTGGGATTCTCCAGGCAAGAACACTGGAGTGGCTTGCCATTTCCTTCTCCAATGCAAGAAAGTGAAAAGAGAAAGTGAAGTCGCTCAGTCGTGTCCGACTCCTAGCGACCCCATGGACTGCAGCCTACCAGGCTCCTCTGTCCATGGGATTTTCCAGGCAAGAGTACTGGAGTGGGGTGCCACTGCCTTCTCCAAATAATTCTCTAGATAAGTACAATTATTGTCCTCATTTACAATGAAAGGAGCTGGACAAAGTTGAATCACCTGGACCAGGTAACTCTTGGTCTCAGGCATAACTGACAGATTCACCTTCAGGCTGTGTGATGGCTACGCTGAACGTGTAGCTACCCTGCCATGATGTCCCTGTATAGGACAGAGGGCAGGCTGTCCCAGTCCTGGTGGTGTTCAGGTCTGCCTTGGAGGAGGTTTGTTTTGTTGTATTGATACCAGTAAGTAAGCTCAAAGAGCTTGAACGCTCTTTGGTCAATAGCCATTGAAAGTAAGCAGACTTGGAGTTCCCTGGTGGTCCAGTGGTTAAGAATCCACCTGCTGGTTCAGGAGACAGGGCTTTGATCCCTGATTGCAGGGATATGCCGCAGAGCAGCTAAGCCCTGCGCCGCAAATACTGAGCCTGTGCTCTCCAGGCTGGGAGCCACAGCTACTGACGCCTGTGAGCCCTAGGTCCAGTGCTCCACAACAAGAAAAGCTGCCAAAATGAGGAGTCTGTGCATCGCAACCCGAGAGTAGCTCCTGCTTGCTGCAACTAGAGAAAAGCCCATGCAGCAGACTCAGCACCGTCAAAAATGAATAAATACCTACCTTTTTAAAAAATAACCTGACTTGATCACACAGTGGCATTTGTGGACATCTTCTTTCCCAAAAAGCAATCCATGTGGGAAATGCTAAAAAATAAAATAAAATAAGTTTTGGTTTCCTTTGACATGTCATTTCTTTAAGCAGTCTTCTTAACTCGCTGCTCCTGTGACCCCCTTAGTAGCAGAGACAATTCATTTCTTATGCAGACTGACAAAAAAGATGCTCAGTATATGGCACTGCATATCTTGACTTCATTATTCCCTCGTAGCAAAGACTCAAAACTGTAATGTGTGAGAAGGAGAAGGTGCCAGGATGACATTTACTACTGCTAATATGAATCTGATTAATTCTACAACAAGAAACATCCTTTTAACTCTTTGTGGTCTACAAGGAGGAGGGCTTTGGGAAACAGTTAGGTTGTTTGACAGCATCTTGTCCATCAGAGGATGCTTTCAGGGCAAAATGACGTAAACACTCCCTTGGAAGGAAATGCCCACAAGTTATCTGACATGGAAGGATCTTTTTTTTTTTTTTTTTTCCTGCAGGAAAAACTCCAAGTGAGATTCAGGGCTCTGGGATGCTTCTGAGTCCCTCAACTTCAACAGGAATCACTGGCTGGTTGAGAAAACAGACAAGGTGAAAGGCAAGGTAATCCAGACCACTAGCATCGCTTTCCAAAGAATGTGGCTGCTGCTTTTTTATTTTATCTACTCCCTCAAAACGTTCTTCATTGTCCTGTGGCCTCAGGTGCATGTTCAGAAATGGCTCTACATTTCAGCAGTCCTGTACTCAAAATTGCTATTAAAAAGAAAATGCCAGAAGACTACACACACCCCTCACTTAGGGACTGCTAAGCTAAGGGCATGCACCCTAACTCATGACCTTAAAATTCATTTCAAACACACACAAACAGAAGTTCCAGGTAATTCAAGGTTCTGTGAGAGATCTAGTTCGTAACGAAGAAAATTTTAAAGGTAGCAGCTTACTCTAGACCTGTTTCCTACAGAGTATTTCTCATTATGGGAAATTTTGCTATCTGCCAGATCTTTCCCCTATTTAAATTCCCCTCCTCTTCTTCTCCTCACAACACACACATTTCAAAATATTTATATATGTCTTTTAATAGTCGTTGTATTATATCTCATGAACTATTTGTAGTAAACCTTTGTGTTCTTAAAAATTTTTATTAAAAATCATCCCCCTGCGAAATTTACGTTCCTTCAACTATTATATTGGCAGTGGTTATTGAAAGCTAAATATTGTAGTTCTCCAATTTGACTCCCCCTCCTAACAGGTTTGGCTAAAATGTCAAACATGTAGAAACTGTGAAAAATACCATAGGATGTGCCGAATAATGTATCACAAGAAAAATGTTTTTCATCAACACATACACACAGACACATACACACACACACAGCCCAAAATGGAAAAAAAAAAGGCGGGGGGGGAGGAAAAGAAAGAAAACTGGCTCTGAGGATTGAAACATGCATATGATCATGTATCTATAATTTTTTCCGTATGCATTTAGCATGTATGGACTTGGGACGCTTGGCAGTTTATAAGAAAAAAAAAAAAAGGATCTCTTTTTCTGAGGTAGGTTGAAAAATTCTTTCTGAAACTGTCTTTGAAAAGAGAGTTCAAAGTCGGTGTTTTGTGGCTTTGTAAATAACATCACCTTAGAATATTTATACATTTTCTCCTTGAGGATGGAGGGGTCATATTGAAATGTTCCTGGCAAATGTGCAATGGTGAGAAAGCCATAGCTCCGCAAGCAAATACTGCAGTCAGCCAGGGGAAAGAAGGGGGCAGGACTCTGGAGGTGGGTTTATTTTACAAGTAAATTGTATGTGGTGTTGTTTATGGGCTCCTGGTGACCCAGAGCAGTCGTGGTGGCTGTTGGTCTGCAGAAATCAAAGAATACACGTCTGGATGTAGACAAACGGTGCATGGGGCAGGGTTTGGGTTTTAAACGTGAACATATGCTCCGGTGGAGCCCAGGCAGGAGTAGAAATTGTTTCTGTTTGGTTCCTTTCGATTCTGAAAGAAGCTTTTGTGTGTCAAGATGTAACGGGATCTCGGGCTGGAGCCTTGCCCCGTGGCATCTAGGTCACAGTGTCTGTCCCAGGGAACTAGATCTCCGGCCGGGTGCACGTCTCTGCCCTCCCTCCTGGCATGAGCTTCTGTGAGCCCTAATTCCCTTCTGCCAGAAGGATTAAGAAAGGGACCCCTTTTGTGCCCCTCGGTGGAGGTCGAGGTGTTTCTCCACTCTGGATGCTCACAAAAATTAAAGAGCAGTTCTGTTGCAGTATTAGAGAACTACGCTCATTGAATACGGTCCAGAAATCTGCTGGTTCCATTTCTTCGCCCCATCTGTTTCTCTCTCACTGGCTATACTCGTTCGTATTTCCTCAAGCATCATGCTGGATTGCCCTCGCAGTACTACAGGAAAGGGCACAGACTGATCATTTTTGCGGGACCAGGAAATGCAGGCGCAGACAGGGAGAGCCGTGCAGCAGCTCACTTCCTGTCCGGAGTCAGAGACAAAACTTGGTCACAAGAAAGACCCAAAGAAAGCAAAGACTGAGGGGGTTGTTTTGGTCCTAGAGGCGGGGGTGGGGAGCGCCAGCAGTGTCAGGAGAACCATCCGCAGGCTTATCTGTCTTTCTACGTTGGCACGTGAAAGCTCCCAGCTCAGCACGCCATGTGTCAAATCTATCATTTCGTATGTCAGCAACCATTATTCCCTCTTTTGTCACCAGTTTTGACCAAAGGATGAAAAATTGCTGTCTTACTCAGACAAAATTATTGCTGGGGG
>SJYQ01000953.1:1155015-1179717 GCA_006410935.1 Redunca redunca
GCTGGGGTGGCGGGGGAGGGGAGGGCTGGAAGGCAACTCTGGTAGAGTAGTGTAGTCCAAGGTGAAACACTGGGAGGCTCTCCTCAGATTAGGTCTGGGTTAAGAGAATATTGATCTCTGTGCTAAAAACTGTTGATCTCTCTGAGCAGAGGATGACAAATGGTGGCAAACAAATAACAACACACACAAAAAAATTGAGTGTCTCCAAGGACATTTGAGCCGCTCAGTGTTTTCCGTTAGTATTCGTTTGGTTTGTGGGTTTCTGCACTGGGGATTTCAACAAAAATAAGCAAATATTAAACAGAAATGAAGCAGCCACAAAAATGATACAGAGGAAAACCTAGGGGAAGAGAACCAGACCAGAAACTGGGCAAGGTACATATATTAAATAGCAGGAGCATTTCAAAGTATAAAGTACTGCTTGTCTGAGCTCGTGGGTTGTGTATTTTTTTTTGTGCGGGGGGGGGGGGGGGGTATGGTATGTTTGGTGCTGGATTGTTACAAGTAAGAGAGAAGTGTTTTTGTCCCAAGCTGGTCCCTTTAATTACGGCAAGTTAGACATCTTAAAAAAAAAAAAAATCAAACCACCTATAAAGTATGAGGCTGATGTTCATAAACCCACAAATGAAAGGAAATATAGAAGCTTGCATTCATTAAGCAAATACAGTATGACGAGGCATAAATTCAAATTGTTTGGGGGTTTCGGTAATTTTTCCCGACTGTAGAAACTGAACTCCAAGTGTAGAGGGCTAAGAAGGAATAAAATGCTACCTGCTTTCACACCCAGAAAGAAGGAGGATCTTGACCCAGCGCAGGGACACTGACCCGTGCATCCTCACTGGAATTCCATTTGGTCCATCCCTCCTGTATGATTTTGCCTGAGATTTTTAACCTTCGTAATTTTCAGTGTCTTCCTCTGTCATCATACGGGAATAATACTCCTCTGTCTCAGAGTACTAGTGTGAAGATGAATAAATCAGCAGACTAAGTCTAAGCGTTTAGAACAGCACGGTATAAATACGATCATTATTTCTTCATAAAGTTATGAATTTCCATTAGAAAATCCTTTCTCTGCAGATTCTGCGGCTGGTGCAGTAAACAGGCTCATCCACCTCCACCTCGCCGTCTGCTTGGCAGCCCACCCTCCCCCTTTGGTTTACAATTGAGCTTCACATCCACACGGAATCCTAACCCAGCCCACTCCTTCCCAAAACCTTAGACAATCTTCCTTTTCTCTAGCCTGCCTCTCCATTCTAGTCTCTAATTATCAGCTTTCTACAGTGTCTCCTGTACTCATAGTGGAATCCACTCATTGAATAAATCATATTGAAAGTGAAATAAAGTGTTAGTTGCTCAGTCGTGTGCAATTCTTTCCAACCCCATGGACTGTAGCCCACTAGACTTCTCTGTTCATGGAATTCTCCAGGCAAGAATACTGGAGTGGGTTGCCATTCCCTTCTCCAGGGGATCTTCCCAGCGCAGGGATTAAACCTGGGTCTCCTATGTTGCAGGCAAATTCTTTACCATCTGAGCAGCCAAGTATTGGAATTAAATCATATTAAAGTTACTTATTATCATCTCATTGAGTGAGAGAAAGGAGGGTCTTACCTTAACCAGACAGAAGTGCCATCATGCGAGATCCCCACCTGCTCCATCCACACTAACACTCACCCCCTAAGCCCAGTGCTTCGCCTGCTTGGAGAAGATGCTCGATGAATATGTATTAACTGAGTGAGCCAACAGATGCGTGAATGAATGAGTGGATGGGCACCCCTGTGCAAGCCAGCTTTCTACTGGTGAATGGATTACAAACTCCCCTGCTGTAATCCCCTGGCTTTGATTGCAGATCATCTTCAAAGTCTTTACTGAATTTGTTGCAATATCGCTTCTGTTTTATGTTTTAATTTTTTTGGCCTCAAGGCAAGTAGGACCTTAGCTTCCCATCCAGGGATGGAACCCACACCCCATGCATTGGACAGTGAAGTCTTAACCACTAGACCACTAGGGAAGTCCCACTTTGTGACTTTGAGAAAGCTTCATCTCCCCAGTGTCCAGGCTTCTGGAACACGTAGACATGGCATTGTTACAGAAGGGCTCCAGTCTCTGAGCATCTTCTCAGCCTGATCATCTAGTGTTCTGAGAGCTATCCTCAACTGCCAGTCCCAAACATTTTAAATTCGTAACATACTTGAAAGATGTGTATAGATTCAGTAAATCTTATACTAAGAAAAGGTTGAGTTTACTTATAGCATGGTCATTGAGGCACCTGGTAGGACACGTAACTCATGAAAATATCTGTTGAAATATAGTATTCAAAAAATATTTATAGAAAACAAGTTCATTTGTGTCTTTTTTTAGATTCCATGTGCTACTGATATCATACTTGTCTTTGGCTTACTGTACATAGTATGATAGATTCTAGGACCATCCATGTTGCAGCAAATGGCATTATTTCATTCTTTTTTATGGCTGAGTAATATTCCATTGTATATGTATATACATTATGTATATATGCACACATATCTTCCTTATCCATTTATTTGTCAATAGAAAACAAACATGTTTGCCAAAGGGGAAAGAGTGGGAAAGGGATAAATTAGGAGTTTGGGATTAGTAGATATACACTATTATATATATATATATATGATATATCATATATTGTATATC
The DNA here is from genome assembly GCA_006410935.1 of Redunca redunca. NCBI lineage: Eukaryota > Metazoa > Chordata > Mammalia > Artiodactyla > Bovidae > Redunca > Redunca redunca. The sequence goes on from SJYQ01000953.1 coordinate 1,157,683, forward strand.
TATATCATCTATCTATATCTATATCTATAAGGTAAGGTGAGGTGAAGTCACTCAGTCGTGTCCGACCCTTTGCGACCCTGTGGACTGTAACCTACTAGGGCTTCTCCGTCCATGGGATTCTCCAGGCAAGAATACTGGAGTGGATTGCCATTTCCTTCTCCAGGGGATCTTCCCGACCCAGGGATCGAACCCAGTTCTCCTGCATTGGAGGCAGACGCTTTAACCTCAGAGCCACCAGGGAAGCATATCTATATCTATGTCTATAGTGAAGTGAAGTCGCTCAGTCGTGTCCGACTCTTTGCGACCCCGTGGACTGTAACCTACTAGGGCTTCTCCGTCCATGGGATTCTTCAGGCAAGAATACTGGAGTGGGTTGCCATTTCCTTCTCCAGGGGATCTTCTCAACCCAGGGATCGAAACCAGGTCTCCTGCATTGCAGGCAGACACTTTACCCTCTGAGCCACCAGGGAAGCCTCCAGTCTATATCTATATCCATATCCATATCCATATTTATATCCATATCCATATCTATATCTGTATCTTTATCTATATCCATAGGGCTTCCCTGGTAGCTCAGAGGGTAAAGAATCTGCCTGCAATGCCAGATACCTGGGTTCGATCCCTGGATTGGGAAGATCCCCTGGAGAAAGGAATGGCAATCCACTCCAGTATTCTTGCCTGGAGAATTGTATGGACTGAGGAGCCTGGTAGGGTAAGAAGGGTAAGGGATAAATTAGGAGTTTGGGATTAACAGATGCACACCATTATATATATATGTATATATATATATATATTAGATAAACAACAAGGACTTACTCTATGGCACAGGAAATATACTCAGTATTCCATGAAAACCTGTAAAATAAAAGACTATAAATGGGATTCTTATATATATTCATATATATATATATATATGAAAAAGTGAATCACTTTGCTGTATACTGAAATTAACATAATATTGTTAAGCAACTATGAAAGTTAAAGTGTTAACCGCTCAGTCAGTCAGTCTGATTCTCTGTGACCCCATGGACTGTAGCCAACAAAGCTCCTCTGTTCATGGAGTTCTCCAGGCAAGAATACTGGAGTGGGTAGCCATTCCCTTCTCCAGAGTATCTTTCTGACCCAGGAATCGAACCCATGTCTCATGCACTGCAAGCAGATTCTTTACCGTCTAAGTCACCAGGGAAGCCCCAATCAACTATAGTAGTGAAGTTGCTCAGTCGTGTCCAACTCTTTGCAACCCTGTGGACTGTAGCCCACCAGGCTCCTCAATCCATGGGGTTCTCCAGGCAAGAATACTGGAGTGGGTTGCCATTTCCTTCTCCAGGGGATCTTCCCAACCCAGGGATCAAACCCAGGTCTCCTGCATTGCAGGCAAACGCTTTAACCTCTTAGCCACCAGGGAAGCCCCCCAGTCAACTATATTTCAGTCAAAAAAAAAGTATTTCTGGAATGAATGAAAAATGAAGGAATTGCATCACAGCTCCATGAAGGAACCTTTGTTTAAATTACAGTCAGAAGAGTTGTCCAAGACACAGTCTTCTTAAACCTGTTAACAGCCTGTGAACTCACACTGAAAGTATGCAAATCAGCTAATTTTCCTCAGATTAAAACAATGTGTTTCCACGCCCTTTCACTAAGCAAAAGTTCGATCAGACTAAGTAAATGACCACAGTTCAAAACTTCAGAAAGAGAAAAAGATGTCACTTTTACTTCTTACTCCCACAAGTATAATTCTGACTATTTGTTTATCTGAAATAAAACCACAATTAAATACCCAGACACCAAGTTGTAATCCAAACCATGGAAACATGTCTGAGCCTGTACGTGAGCATCAGTAATAGACTGTTTTAAGTGCTTTTGAGAAAAGAAAAAGTTGGATTTTATTTAAAACACAGGACACACAGTAAAAAGCATTTTCAACATTAACCAAAAATTTAGGGCACAGCATAAAATGAAACCGTCCAAGGAATGCATTTTCATATTTTAGTGTACTGTATACTTATAAATTAATTGCCCCTGAAGAGTAAATGGTAACATTAACTAATAGTGTAATTGTAAAAGCACAGGGTTTATAGTTAGGAAGACTAGTGTTTTAGTCCCAGTGGTGTGATTTCTGTTTTTGCGGTCTTTCTGTGTTTTTTGGCAACTGCCTTAGTCTCTCAATCTAATTTTCTCATCTATAAAACTCACAATTCTAACAGAATGGATTGCTTTGAGAGTTAAGTAATATATATTAAGTGCCTACCTACATAGTTAGCATGCAATAAAAGATGTACCTTTAGATTGTTATAAGAAGTTAGCTATGTATTTCAGTGTTTGTTGGAAATTTTATAATGCAGCAAGCATGCTAAACAACCTGGAGATTCAAAATTCTTTAACTGAGTTCATCGTATTTATTGCAAAATCTAAAACACTATGATAAGATTTTTTTCCTTCATTAAGAAGATATGCCGTGTAATCAAATGGAATTATGAAACCTCATGAATGCATAAATATGGAACTTGCACAGTTGTCGTCCACAAATAAGAAATGTTTACTCTTAATCTCCTTGAGAATGTGGTGTCTAACACATTGTCAGGATACTGTAAGGAGTATTAATAATAACTCCACCTATTAAAATTATTAGCTCTAAAGTAAAATTCTAAAACAAAATTATCTTTCTCCACATAAATCTAAAATTATTCTTTAGTGTGAAAGGAATAATAATGTAAAGATTGACTTTAAGTTAAAACCTGTTCATTGATACAAGCATGTTCCTTCGAGTTGGAGCAAGACATTCTTGTCTGTTCTGATCATTTTTCTTTTATATTTTTAATTTTTATTTTATATTGGGACATAGTAGGTTAACAAAGCTGTGTTAGTTTCCTGTGTACAGCAAAGTGGTTCAATTATGTATTTACATGTATCCTTTTTTAAAGTTCTTTTCCCATCTAGGTTGTTACAGAATATTGAACAACATTCCCTGTGCTATACAGTAGGTCCTTGTTTGTTCTCTATTTTAAATATAGTAATGTGTACACTCCAGTGTTCTTGCCTGGAGAATCCCAGGGACAGGGGAGCCTGGTGGGCTGCCGTCTATGGGGTCACACAGAGTCAGACAAGACTGAAGCGACTTAGCAGCAGCAGCAGCAGTGTGTACACGGGCTTCCCTGGTGGTTCAGATGGTAAAGAGTCTGGAAGATCCCCTGGAGAAAGAAATGGCGACCCTCCCAATATTCTTGTCTGGGAAATCCCATGGACAGAGGAGTCTGGCAGGCTATAGTCTATGGGGTCGCAAAGAGTCAGACACTTTGAGCTAACATGTTCATCCCACACTTTTTCTTAAACTCTTCTCTCTTCTGGTCTCTCTTGGTATTTCTCTGACTCTCACTTACACCTTTCCTCTTTCAGTTCTTCCTCAAACATTCTCTTACCTTATCCCAAAAAGATGTTGAAGAGTATCCCAACAAGAAAGAGATGATATAACCGAATTATGACATTTGAAGAGTTGAATATAAAAGGTCTCTCCATGAAAGCATGGGCAGGATGGAAGGAAACTGCACATTTAGGGCAGTACCCCGGGCTAGTGAAGGGGCCAGAGTGGGGTGTTAGAAAGGGAGTGAAGGGGGGCAGAGGGTGTATACTGGAAACAGAGGAGACTGTGGGGAGAGAACCGGCTTAACTGAGGCGAGATTCTCAGCAGGGCTTGAGGACCAAGGAATCCCCACTACAGAGGAAGAACCAAAGAACAACTAGTCAGACTCAGTATCAATGCCCCCCTTGTCTCCTGCTGGAAACACCCCATTGCCAAGGCTCAGATGTACTCCAGAGGGCAAGGGCCTATTGATCATTCCATATAGGCGAGCCTCCCTGGACACAGAGCAGGTGAACAAGGGTGGAGGTTGAACCTGAAGGAGAAGTGGAAGTCATCCAGACAGTGGTTTTAGTCTCAGCTCAGTTCAGTCACTCATTCATGTCTGACTCTGCGATCCCATGAACTGCCGCACACCAGGGCTCCCTGTCCAACACCAACTCCTGGAGTTTACCGAAACTCGTGCCCATTGAGTCAGTGACACACACACGATATCACACTCCAAATAAGTTTAAAATAATTATTGAAGGAGAGTCAGTATTCTAGGACTGGGACAGGAAATATACAAGATGTTGCTGTTGCTCAGTCAGTCAGTTGTGTCCAACTCTTTGTGACTCCATGAACTGCAGACACTAGCCTTCCCTGTCCTTCACTGTCTCCCAGAGTTTGCTCAAACTCATGTCCATTGAGTCAGTGTTGCTATTTAATCATTTCATCCTCTGCCATCCCTCTTTTCCTCCTGCCCTCAATCTTTCACAGAATCAGGGTCTTTTTCAATGAGTTGGCTCTTCTTATCAGGTGGCTGAAGTATTGGAGCTCCAACTTTAGCATCAGTCTTCCCAGTGAATATTCCAGGTTGATTTCCTTTAGGGTAGACTGATTTGATCTCTTTGCCATCCAAGGGACTCTTAAGAGTCTTCTCCAGCACCACAATTCAAAAGCATCAACCCTTCAGCACTCAATCTTCTTTATGGTCCAATTCTCATATCCAAATGAATCACGTGAACAGTATACAAAATGAGTTTGCAGCAATCTTTATTTTCAGAAAGTCAGGAAATGTCCAAAATAACAACTATGACAAAAACCTACGATGGGGTTTATGTCCAAGGCACATGAGAGCCAACTGTAAAAAAACCTAAGACCAAAGCTGGAACAATTGGAGCCACAAAATAAAGTATTACTGGATTATAACCCAAAGTACCAAATAAATATCAAGTCCATACTGATATAAAAATGACTGAATAAATAATACATAAATAAAAAAAGGAGAAGAGAAGAATGTCAAATCATTTGTAGATTCCCCACTTTCAAAAAGATAAATGGTGGACTTCCCTGGTGGTCCAGGAGTTAAGACTCTGAGCTTCCAATGCAAGGTGCTTGGGTTCTATCCCTGGTTGAGGGACTAAGATTCCACATGCTGTGTGGTGCAGCTAAAATAAATAAATACACATTAAAAATAGATACATAAATGCAATCTATCCATTTTAAAAAGTATTTTTAAAAAATGATAGAGGGTGACTTTCCCCACTCCTTAAGTGTGGACAACCCATGGGAACTTCCTTCCAGACAGGATGATACAGCAAGGGAAGGGGGAAGGGTAACTTACAGAGGAGAACTCCAACACCTCTGCCAGGCGATCAAGGTGCCCCTGATAAGATGTGACGAGAGTGGCTCCGCCTCTGTGATCTTCCTCCGCCAAACCCATGGCCTGTAGCCCACCAGGCTTCTCTGTCCTTTGGATTTCCCAGGAAAGAATACTGGAGTGGGTTGCCATCTCCTATTCCAGGGGAACTTTCCGACCCAGGGATCAAACCTGCATTTGCTGCACCGCAGGCAGATTCTTTACCACCTTGCCAACTGGGAAGCCCAGGTAAAAATTAAAGGAATGGAGTTTAACAATTGACTGTGTTAAATAAGAATGCATCAGTATAGGCTCACTGAGTGTAAGGAATGAGCCATAGTCATCCAAGATGTTAACAACAGGGGGATCTGGATGTGAAATATAATGGGAAATCTGCATTATCTTTGCACTTTTTCTGAAAATCTAAAATTGCCCTAAAGAATACAGTTACAAAGTGAGCTGGTGGAAATAAAGATAAGAAGTAGTGATGTCGCTCAGTCGGGTCTGACTCTTTTCGACCCTGTGGACTGTAGCCCACCAGGCTCCTCAATCCATGGGGTTCTCCAGGCAAGAATACTGGAGTGGGTTGCCATTTCCTTCTCCAGGGGATCTTCCCGACCCAGGGATCGAACCCAGGTCTCCTGCATTGCAGGCAAACGCTTTAACCTCTGAGCCACCAGGGAAGCCCCCAAAGATAAGAAAGATTAACCAAAAGTGAGGCAAATGGCTATGATGAGTGCCAAAATAAAGCTGATGTCCTCTGCTGTTAGTTCTGTTCATTCAGTCTGGGAAACTGTGGCCCCTCACTACTAATTGCAGATGTTATCAGTATAGTTGCTCAAAAAAAAAAAAAAGGCAGAATTTTGAGTCCACTTGTAAGAATTCGGAAGCGTTTGCTAAAAACTCTCTTCTCTCAGCCACATTTGAACTGTACCCACAGATCTTCCTTTACCTGCACACCTATAATAGTCACACACAATTGCAACCTGAATCACCTTGACCTCAGACACACTGTAGCAACCTCTGCAGAGAGGAGAACAGCACCCAAGGGTATAGTTTGACCATAAATCTCCCACACAGTCCCCAAAGTCCAGGGTAGCACAGCTGCCTATGGGCAGTCTCAGGATGGATTTTCAGCTCTCGCTATAGGAGAGTGTGGGCAAACTGAGAACGCAGGGCCGTGGCGTGGTCGTTTGGGCCAGAATACAATGATGAGCGGAGAGTATCGGGGGCCGTAGAGCTGCAGCTGCTGGTCATTCGCTAAGCCTGCTGGTCATTCACTAAGCCACGCCCGACTCTTTCAACCCCATGGACTATATAGCCACCCAGCCAGGCTCCTCTGCCCATGCAATTTCCCAGGCAAGAATACTGGAGTAGTTTGCCATTTCCTTCTCCAGGGGATCTTCCTGACCAGGGATCAAAACTGCTTCTCTTGCATCTCCTGCATTGACAGGCTGGTTCTTTACCACTGGATGTAGACAAAGGCCAGTCCATGTTACATACCTAAGAAGGGGCTCTTGCTTTGCACTTTTGCAGCAAGGCACTTGGATCACCCATTTGCATCACCAGCTCTGTGCTGCTTGCAGTCCCAGACACCAGCCTTAAACCATCTGATGGTCCCCTTTGCCATCTCTCTGGTACAAGGCAATCCTGGCTCATCTTACCCAATTGTAATCCAAGTTTAGATACATTCTCTCAAAATAATTGGCTGCCTGCATAAAAATTTGAAATGACACTGTGTAATGTGTTTTCACCAGCTTCTTTGGTTGCTCAGACAGTAAAGAATCCGCCTGCAAAGAGGGAGACCTGGGTTTGATCCCTGTGTTGGGAAGATCCCCTGGAGGAGGGCATGCACCCCACTCCAGTATTCTTGCCTGGAGAATTCCATGGACAGAGGAGCCTGACGGGCTACAGTCCATGGGGACAAAGAGTCAGACACGACTGAGCAACTTTCACTTCACTTCACTTCAAACTTAAATAGTCAATTACAACAAACTCAAAAGTACTCAAATTTTAATTTCTGATTAAAATAAAATTCTGAATAGATTTCCGATGAAGAACTCATATGTGCATGCTTGCTCTGTCATTCAGTCATATCCAACTCTTTGTGACCCCACAGAAGCCCACCCGGCTTCTCTGTTCATGGAATTCTCCAGGCAAGAATACTGCAGTGGGTTGTCATGCCCTCCTCCAGGGGAACTCATATAAATAATGCAAAGTCTTTTAATATCATCAATGTCATAAATATTTTTCTTGATAAGCTATTTAAATGAAGATCCAAATAAATATTTTTGTAATAAAAGTGAATTTAAAACATTAATGATTACTATACAGCATATACTTTTTAATTGGCTTTTGCTATTGATTAAGAATCTAAGTATCAAATTACATGAAATGAATTTCATTTTTTAAAATGTATATTAAGTACCTACCATGTAGAGATTGCTCGCTTAGCTGCTGGAATAGAATTGGTCAAGCTGAAGTCACATATAAAATGATTTTTTTCCATAAGGCTATGATTAAAAATAAAACTAACTTTCTCTTTTAGAGTTATATCAGATCTGATTTAAAATATGCTGTTTTAAGATGAATTATAAACTGTCAGAATTCATGGTTATAAAAAGGGATTTCCAGATACTTCTAATGACTTGGAATTTGTGTTTAATCTAACAAACCACACTGACTATTGAATTTGTGTGTCCGTGAATATAAAGATTTATTGTCCCTGGAGGTAATTATTGACCTCAACATCTTATCAGTCAATATTTACCTCTCAGGCCAATAAATCTTGATATAACCTCATGAAAGTCAATATCTGTTTAATAGTATACATGGAAATCTGTAATAGTTTGATTACAGGCTTCAATGTCATGCTGGCTAGTGCCTCTCTTCACATCGAAGGCAGAGTGAATCATTGTTTTTTTCTTTCCAGACAGAGCTTCTCTGATGGCTGGTTCACTTGCCCTCAATCTAATGTTAGATTGGAAATATGCACATCATTCTTTGATTCTCTTTGCTTACAAGTCTTGCTTCTTTAGGGCTTCCCGAGTGGCTCAGCAGTATAAGAACCCACCTGCCAATGCAGGAGAAGTGGATTTGATCCCTGGGTCAGGAGGATCCCCTAGAGGAGGAAATGGCAACCCACTCCAGTATTCTTGCCTGGAGAATCCCATGGGCAGAGGAGCCAGGCGGGCTACAGTTTATGGAGTCACAAAAAGTCGGACACAACTTAACGACTAACAATAACACAACAGCAACACAACTTGCCTCTTCAATCCACTTGTAAAGCCCTGTAAACCTAGGACTAAGTTAGTGCTTCTGTGATTTTGCTCTTTACTCTAAGCACAACCAGCTCTTCATCATTACAAATGAAACCATTCCTGTGGCCGGACAAGTCTTCCAACACGCAGTTCCCCAGGGGTTATTAAGTAAGTCATCGCATTTCAGGAGGTCCGCCAGGCCCAAAGATTCAGTGCTATCAGATGCCAAGACCACAGAAATGAGTATCTAACAGGAAGTATGTTTCTCATTCTGCAAAGTCAGAAAGCTGAGGTGTTTGCGGTGATGCAGAGCTAACGGGCCATCCCGTAACATTTGAAAGTCCAGCTGACAAGGCACACTAGTTCCTTTGTGCTCATTACGTATAGGTTGGCCTGGCCCTCAGATGGGAAGATAATGAAATCATTTTGCTATTTCATAGGCAGGTTCTGAAACATTAAGAATATGATGCAAGGACTTCCCTGGTGGTCCAGGGGTTAAGAATCTGCCTTGCAATGGTGCAGATCGCTGATCTGGGAAAATCCTCACATGCTGCAGGGCAACTAAACCCATGTACCACAGCTACTGAGCCTGTCATCCCGAGCCTGCGCTCTGCTACCACCACAAGGAGAAACCACCAGAGTGAGACGCCTGTACACTACAACTAGAAAGCAGCCCCCACTCACCGCAACTAGAGAAAGCCCACATATAGCAACAAAGACCCAGCACAGCCAAAAATAAATAACAAATAAATTTTTTTAAAAGAGTGCAATGCAAAGAACAGTTAGGAAACTTCAGAGAGTCCTTTCTGTTGATCAAGCAAAGATGTAGGCCAACAGTTAGGCTGGATGTGGGGGCTACACCTTCAGTGGCTGAAGACGTCCCCAGCAGGGTTTCTGTCCTTAGAGTGTGGACAGTGCCACTGAGCTCGTGGTGACCTGAGGCAAGAAGCTTCAGTAGGTTTCAGAGCCTGGCTGGGCTTCCACATTAATACGGGCTTGTCTTTGTAAAGCTGCCTGCAGTGGCAGTTGTTAGGAAACCAAATGCATTACATTGCCCAGAAACAGCCAACCAAGACCTGCCGGGGCAGCAGATGCTGGGGAAACTCGTGTGGACAGGACTGGCAGCAGGTGAGACTTTTCATCACCATTCGTGCAAGGACAGCCCAGAGATCCAGCAGAGCTAATGTCATCTCTGAGAAAGGCACTTAACCCAGACTGTGCAGCGTTTATGATGCAGAATCAGGAAAGTGCCATCATTTTCATGGTACAACCAGGGACCAGGATCCAAAAGTAATAGGACATGACAGAACCTTGGCACCTGTGTTCCTCTGCCAGCTCTGGGGCTGGAGTGAGGAGCAGCAGGAACTCCTTCTCTGGCATTGAGTGCAGTGATCGGGCATGGAGTGAAGAGCCCAAGTCCAAACCTTGCAGTAGACTAGGGTTGGTTGCCATATGCACTGGACTGGAGCCAGATTGCATGGAGATCTGCAAGAGGTCAACTCTTTTCTGAGATCGGTCTTAGGTAAGATACCTTTTACCCCTCTGTCTAGGCTGCAAACCCAAAGGATGTTTAGCCAACATTCTCTCAAAATAATTGATTGCCTGCATAAAAATTGGTTCTTTGAAATGACAGTATGATAGCATATTCAAAAGCAGAGACATTACTTTGCCAACAAAGGTCCTTCTAGTCAAGGCTATGGTTTTTCCAGTAGTCATGTATGGATGTGAGAGTTGGACTGTGAAGAAGGCTGAGTGCCGAAGAATTGATGCTTTTGAACTGTGGTGTTGGAGAAGACTCTTGAGAGTCCCTTGGACTGCAAGGAGATCCAACCAGTCCGTTCTGAAGGAGATCAGCCCTGGGATTTCTTTGGAAGGAATGATGCTGAAGCTGAAACTCTAGTACTTTGGCCACCTCATGTGAAGAGTTGACTCATTGGAAAAGACTCTGATGCTGGGAGGGATTGGGGGCAGGAGGAGAAGGGGACGACCGAGGATGAAATTGTTGGATGGCATCACTGACTCAATGGATGCGAGTCTGGGTGAAATCCAGGAGTTGGTGATGGACAGGGAGGCCTGGCATGCTGCGATTCATGGGGTCGCAAAGAGTCAGACACGACTGAGCGACTGAACTGAACTGAATGTACTTTCATGTTTTTTAAAGTTCAATACTCACAGGAAACTTGAAAGTATAAAATTTTTCAGTTCTGATTACAATAAAATGTTGAGTCAATTACAGGCAAAGAAGCAAAGACAGAGCTGAGCCATCCGCTTCTAGCACATTTATCTGCCTCCCCAGGAAGCCCATGCTCAAGAGCTATGATACCTTTCTACAGATAAATAGCATATCATTTATATCTAAAAAAAGATGATACAAATTAACTCATTTACAGAAACAGAAGTAGACTCAAACACAGAAAACAAACTTGTGGTTATCAAAGGGGAAACATAGAGGGAGGATTAATTAGGTGTTTCGGGTTAACATATATACACTACCATATGTGCCACCACTCAGCAACTAAACAACAGCAACATGTGCATGCATGCTTGCTCACATCCATGCACGCCTGCTCACGTGCATGCGTGCCTGCTAAACTGCTTCAGTCAACGCTCCCGACTCAGGCTTCGAGCCTAAGTCTTCTGTGTTGCAGGCAGATTCTTTACCATCTGAGCCACCAAAGAAGTCTTTGTATACATATATCTCCTTTTTTTTAATTTCCTTTCCATTCAGGTCACCACAGAACATTGAGTAGAGTTTCCTGTGCTCTACACAAGATTCTTGTTAGTTATATATCGTACACCTTAAGTGACATCTGCGTCACAAGGGCCATTGTGGGTTTTATCCACATGTCTTTCGGAGTGACCTGTTAGCTCCATGCAGGCTGAGTTAGAACAGAAAGACATGGTGAATGAGAAGATCAGTGAGGTGATTTTAGTGACTCAGGTGAGAAGTAATGAAGCCCTGGAAACTCAAGTTGTCAGCCAGGCTGCGTTCCTTTCTGGGGTCTCTAGGGGTGAATTTATTCCTTACAGCTTCTCAAGGCAGTTGCATCCTTTGACTCACGGCCCCTTCCTCTGTCTTCAAAGCCAGCGGTGCCACATCTTCAAATCACCAACTCTGACCTTCCTACTTCCTCTGTCCCTTACAAGGACCCTTGTGGTCCCCCTTGTGATCCCATTGGTCCACCTGGATAATACAGGATAAACTTCTCCATCTCAAGATCTTTAGCTCATTCACACCTGATTAAGTCCTTTCCACCTCATAAGGTGGCATATTCAGAGGCTCTGAAGAATTAACATGTGGATATGGGATCTTCCCTGGAGGTCCAGTGGCTAAGACTTTACATTCCAGTGCAGGGAGTATGGGTTTGAACCCTGATGGGAAGCTAAGATCAAACATGGCTCGGGGCCAAAAAACCAAAACAAAAAAACAGAAGCAATATCGTAACAAATTCAACAAAGACATTAAAAATGGCCCACATCAGAAAGTCAAAAACAACAAACAAACAAAATTTGTTTAAAAGAGAAGATGTGGATATCTGTAAGGTTCCTTCTTCTGTCCGTTCTACCATCCTTTTCCCTTGTGGAGACCTTTGGAGGAACCGTGGTGTAGAATGAGGGGTGAGGAAGCTGGGGTATTTATCCATTGATTTCCATTTCTGATTGACTGAGGGTTCTCTTCGGGGCATTAAAACTCGGGCATTTCCTGACTGCCCTGGACATTTATATCACTGTACACTGTATCATTGTAGATTCTTTATTTACAGGTACAGGAGTGGTGCTCTGTGGATGGTTGGGGACTAAGGACTGGAAATGATGAAGGTTGAGTTAGGTCAGGAGTTACTCTAGGACTAGAGGAGAGGTTTGCCCAGTTGGTTAGCAATAATTTTTCCACAATGAGTGGCACTTGTGGTTGGTTTGGGAATGCCAGTGATGCAAGAGGTTTCACTTAGGACCTTCCTTCACCTTCTCTGCTTCTTTTCTTGTACCTAAACCTCAGACTTCACAGAAAGAAAAAAAAAAAAGCCATGGATTGGTAAACCAAAGATCATGCATGCTTTGAGCACTGAGCGTAACTGGACCTAAAACTCTGCCCAAAATTTAACCACAAGAGGATGCTACCTTAACTGCTGGGTCACCCAAGGACCTTCCCAACTCAGAATACCACCATCTCAGCTGGGCTTTCATCCTTGGAGCCACGTTCTTCTCCACATCAGTGGGCTGGCCTCTGCCCGTGAAGTTGTGGGGAACCAGAGTTTCAGAGGCAAAGTAGGTAGGAGACCACAGGTGACTTCTCGGTCTATAATTACTTTTAAGAGGTGGAGTAAATCCTTCCTTTTAAAGAGTGTGACAGCAGAGGGATGGGCTTTCAGAAAAGCATCAGCTCTGTTTTAAGCTCTGGATGGCACAACTCGGATGTCAGCAAGTTGGCTGTTTTTACTTAGGAAGACATTTTTGTAATGATTTCACATCTCATTATCTATTTATTTTAAAAAATGCACACTCATGATTTTATTGTTCACAGGAATTGCAAAGTTGGCTACTTAGAGTCTTTTCTTTTAAGTCTCATGCATACTGGTCTTCATCTAATAAATTTAATAATGCTTCAATGAGTTTAAATGAGATACATACATAATAGCCAGAAGGTGATGTTTATCATTTTTTTTTCTATCCTTTGATTTCATGTTCTCTATGTCAACTATATACTAACATGAAAGATTATTTCAGAGAGTAAGCAAAAGTGATGCGATGATCTGGTTTAAGTCCAGACTGAAGATGGGCCTCACTTCTCTTATGTCAGGTTCTCTGATGGCAGATATTTGTTTATTCATTCATTCAGGAATTTCCCTTCAAGAAGCATTCATCAATGTCTCCCTTCCCATTTTAGATCACTGTCACTACATATGCATTCACAAAAAGTTGATATTGGCCATAGCATTGGATTAAAATGATCACTAGAGCAATGGTATAATGAATAAGAAATGTACTTATTAAATTACATTGAGTTGTCTTCAATTTGACTTTTTCTCCCAGAGTGTAGCACAGTTATAAACACTATTAGGTTAGACTTGAGTCATGACTGAAGTGCAACTAGACGATATTGTTGGTATTTGAGAATTGCATTAAGGTAACCATTGCTTCAATCAAAAATCGCCTTTATGTTGATTGGAGAAATGATCTCTCTGTTGGGTTATAATTCCTGCTTTCATGTTTCCATAAATTCATCACTTTCTTTTTTCTCACACTGCTAGCATATGCTTGATAAGGATTTTAATCTATGCTTTATGAGTTAGAATGCATGCTACTTATAATATTATTTTGAATACCACGTATAATGTACAAACTTTTTGCAAATATAAAAATAGTGCAAAATTTTAAATTAGCATAAATGAATTTGTCACTGTTCTCCCCACCAACTAGAGCAGAAACCTTAGTGTCACATTTGATTTTTTTCTCTCTCTTGTCCCATAGATTCAGTCAAGCCTTGTACAGATTGGTGTCACACAAGGCTGGACAGCAAGACCAGAGCCAAACTACTGATTTTACAGTGCTATAGACTTGATATTGTTTACTTTCAACTATACAGGGGCTTCCCAGGTGGTGCTAGTAGAAAAGAACTTGCCTGCCAATGTAGGAGACAAGAAATTCGGGTTTGATCCCTGGGTCAGGAAGATCCCCTGGAGGATGAAAGGGCAACCCACTCCAGTATTCTTGCCATGGACAGAGGGGTCTGGAGGGCTATAGTCCATGGGATGGCAAAGAGTCAGACATGACTGAGCAACAAACCCTGGGGGCATGCTACAAATGCTAATTCTTCTAAATTAATTTACTGTTTTTCTAACTTTGAAGTACAGAGAAATCTTATTTTATTCAGGTTTCACATGTTAATTGGGCAGATTTCTTTGAATTTATGTCAGACTCTTCAGATCTTTCTCTAGTGGTTGTGCCCAGGAGGAAGACCATCACACATTTACACAAGAAATCAGAGAAAAGGGAAACAGAACACAGGTGTTACCATCCAGGAAATTACTGGAAGTGACAGGATTTACCCTTCGTAGAACTCTCCAAATGAAACCACCCCTCAAAGGTTTGCAAATACAGAGCGAGTACTCCTTGAACTGTCCGTCACCAAATCCCTCGAACTGTATGTTCATGGGTCTGAATTTATTAGGAGACCTGGAGCTTCTGTCAATAACCTACCCTAAGTGGTTTCTCTGCTCCAAGTATCAATTTCATTCTATTCTATACCAATGACAGTTACAAAAATCACTAGAGGAGCTTTCAAGGAATACAGAAGCTCAGCCTCCACCAAAGTAGGTTCTCATCTAAGTTAGCCTCACTAGTCCAGGGCATCTGTGTGTTTAAAAAACTCCAGAGGGTTCCACTGTTCAGCCAGGTTTGAGAACAAGTGATCTCTAGGGAAAAAATAATCTTCCCAAATGCAGTATGATCCTGTTTGTCACTCGAACAAACCCAGGTAATGACTCCTCTGCGCCTCCCTGGTTCCTAGACTGGGGTACATGACAGATTCATTTCTGGGGATTTCTAAATGCAAATTTTCTGTTCCAGAGCTACCAAATTTAAATCAGAGGGCATCATTTAAAAGCTTCATAGACACCTAAAGTGTTCATCCTGGCTGAGAACCGTTGATGTTAGAACCTAAAATCTAAGCTGTTTTGAGACTTCCCTGGTGGCCCAGTGGCTAAGACTCCAAGCTCCCAATGCAGGGGGCACAAGTTCGACCCCTAGTCAAGGAAATAGATCCCACACACCACAACTAAAGATCTCACATGCTACAATGACTATCTTAGATCCTTACTGCCACAATTAAGACCCAGCACAGCGAAATAAATACTTAAAAAAAAAAAAAAAAAAACTGTTTCAACATATATCTCAAAAAAAAACAACTTAAGTCTCCTCAATCATTGCCTTCTGTGCAAGTCTATTCCCTATCTGGTGAAAGGAACTGCTCAAGCATGTCATATATAATTCTTTGCAATCCTATATGCTATAGCCCACCAGGCTCTACTGTCCATGGAATTCTCCAGGCAAGAATACTGGAGTGGGTTGCCATTATTTTCTCCAGGGGATCTTTCTGACCCAGGAATTAAACCTGAACCTCTTATGTCTCCTGCATTGCAGGTGGGTTCATCTGCGCCATCTGAGAAGCCTGCAAAATGAGGCTGCATTTTCTCGAGACTGAAGTCTTGTCTGCCCTGGATTCCAAAGAGGCCTCAACCTCCTTGCTTCCTCTGCCTGTCAGGCTACTCCCTTTCTGTTTCTTCCATAGCCTCCTATTCCTCTAGAAAGGAATTAAATGAATACTCATGGCTCTGAGTCATAGCATGCAATTCAATATTTAGTTAGACTGAATTAGTAAATAAACACACGTGTATTTCCACAGCTTTATGCTTTGCTGTATGT
This sequence comes from Redunca redunca, assembly GCA_006410935.1. NCBI lineage: Eukaryota > Metazoa > Chordata > Mammalia > Artiodactyla > Bovidae > Redunca > Redunca redunca. The sequence goes on from SJYQ01000953.1 coordinate 1,173,560, forward strand.
TTTCCTCTAGGAGCACCTTTTCTTCTACCTTTTCCAACTTTTAACTCCTATTGATTATTTAAAAGTCAATCCTTTTTTTAAAACTTCTTCTCTATTAAGTAGGTCATGAGGTTTGGAATCCAGTCCATTGAGTGCTCTGGGTAGAGGGTTTATTGCAGAGTCTGTTATAAATGACCCCTTGCTTATCTATCCGTCTCCACCTAGTAAACAGGAAATCTTCAAGGATGGGAGAATGAAACAAGTCTTCTTGAAACTGTGATTGAAGAATTATTTGTCCAGTGACTGAATTTAACAAATATGACTTTGGACCAACTATGTGTATAAGTCCATGTTACTTAGCTATTTTACTTAACTTCTGGTGCTGTTGCAATTAAAATGTGATTCAATTTTTTCCCAGATTTTAAAGAGAAAGAATAAGAATATTTATTCACAAATATCCTCTCAGCGATATAGAAGAGTTAAGTGAATGGCTATGGTGTATGTTTAAAGCCTTAGAAATCTCCTTGAAGGAAGGTGATGCTAAAAATTGATATGAGATGGCAAATGAGTTCATCCAGTTGAGAAAATAAGTGAAATATTTAGTAGCAGAATAACCTGGATTTGTTGAAAATAGTAGTCTGAAGCTTTGTTGTTTGGGATTTAACCATTTGTGACAAATGTCTCAGTGTTCTTGTGGATTCATCTAGATAGCATTAAAAATCCAACTGCCATGAGATTACCAGGAAGGCCAGTAGTCATGTATGGATTAAGAGTTGGACCATAAAGAAGGCTGAGCACCAAAGAACTGATGCTTTCAAATTGTGGTGCTGGAAAAGATTCTTGAGAATCCCTTAGACAATAAGGAGATCAAACCAGTCAATCCTAAAGGAAATCAACCCTGAATACTCATTGGAAGGATTGATGCTGAAACTGAAGATCCAATACTTCGGCCACCTGATGTGAAGAGCTGACTCATAGGAAAAGACCCTTTTGACAGAAAAGAGTAAAGACAGGAGGAGAAAGGGGCAACAGAGGATGAGATGGTTAGATAGCATCACCAACTCAATGGGAATGAGTTTGAGCAAGCTCAAGGAAATACTGAAGGACAGGAAAGCCTGGTGTGCTACAGTCCACAGTGTCACAAAGAGTGGGACACAACTGAGCAACTGAACAACAACAGTGAGAATCATAGCTTTGATGCACTTTTTTTTATATTAAACTTTTTATTTTGTATTGGGGTATAACCAATTACCAATGTTTTGATAGATTCAAGTACACAGCAAAGGAACTCGGCCATACTTATACATGTATCCATGCCCTCCCAAACTCCCCTCCCATCCAGGCTGCCACATAACATTGAGCAGAGTTCTCTGTGCTACACAGCAGGAGGTCCTTTTTGGTCATTCATTTTAAATGTAGCAGTGTGTACATGTGATCCCAAACTCCCAAAGTATCCTTTCTCTCCATCCTTCCCCCTACCTTTTAAATATTAAAAGCCAGAGATAAAAGTCAACCTAGCCTGTGTATTGCTGTAAGAAAAGATGTACCCTGTAGGATTATAGATTTAAAGACTAAAGGAAATATCGTTGGCATTTAGAGAAAGAAAGTATAATGACAAAAGCACTTCAGGTAATAACTGAGACTCCAAAGTTCATGCTCAAACTGTTCTCCTTCACCAATACCAGAGATGGTCACACTTCTATAGGATAAGGACCATAGCATCCCTCCCAACATCAATAACAACTAACTTAACCGCAGGAGAAAAGAAAGCTATACAAATTCACCAGATTCCAAAATCAGAGACCATGTCCTAAACAACAAAAGAGCACACACACACAAACTCAAGTTTTAAGAATCTAGATTTATCCCATGTCTGTAGACCTGTTACATTAAACAAAAAGGGTCAGGGTCTCTTCTTCTACCAGCAACTGTTTTGCTGGTTTGATCATTGCAAGATCTTGCATTAGGAGCTCTAAGTGTTTAACACCAAGTAAGAATTTGTCCATTTCTTCCACGTTCTCCATTTTATTGGCATATAATTGCTGATAGTAGTTTCTTATGATCCTTTGTATTTCTGTGTTGTCTTTTGTGATCTCTCCATTTTCATTTCTAATTTTATTGATTTGATTTTTCTCCCTTTGTTTCTTGATGAGTCTAGCTAATGGTGTGTCAATTTTATTTATCCTTTCAAAGAACCAACTTTTGGCTTTGTTGATTTTTGCTATGGTCTCTTTTGTTTCTTTTGCATTTATTTCTGCCCTAATTTTTAAGATTTCTTTCCTTCTACTAACCCTGGGGTTCTTCATTTCTTCCTTTTCTAGTTGCTTTAGGTGTAGAGTTAGGTTATTTATTTGACTTTTTTCTTGTTTCTTGAGGTATGCCTGTATTGCTATGAACTTTCCCCTTAGCACTGCTTTTACAGTGTCCCACAGGTTTTGGGTTGTTGTGTCTTCATTTTCATTCATTTCTATGCATATTTTGATTTCTTTTTTGACCATCAGCAGATGAATGGATAAGAAAGCTGTAGTACATATACACAATGGAGTATTACTCAGCCATTAAAAAGAATACATTTGAATCAGTTCTAATGAGGTGGATGAAACTGGAGCCGATTATACAGAGTGAAGTAGGCCAGAAAGAAAAACACCAATACAGTATACTAACGCATATATATGGAATTTAGAAATATGGTAATGATAACTCTGTATGCGAGACAGCAAAAGAGACACAGATGTATAGAACAGTCTTTTGGACTCTGTGGGAGAGGGCGAGGGTGGGATGATTTGGGAGAATGGCATTGAAACATGTATAATATCATATATGAAATGAATCGCCAGTCCAGGTTCGATGCATGATACTGGATGCTTGGGGCTGGTGCACTGAGACGACCCAGAGGATGGTACGGGGAGGGAGTAGGGAGGGGGGTTCAGGATGGGGAACACATGTATACCTGAGGAGGATTCATGTTGATGTATGGCAAAACCAATACAATAGTGTAAAGTAATTAACCTTCAATTAAAATAAATAAATTTATATTTTAAAAAAAGAACAAATAAAAGCTAGGTCTGCCCTCGAGGAGTGTGAAGCCTAAACAATACACAAGCGGTTTGAATACAAACAAAGGATGTGGGTGGTCAAAGACAGCTGCCATTACTTCAGGAAAAGGCTTTGTGAGGTCAGTACCATTTGGGCCGGGTAACTTGAGTGGGTTGGAGAAGGCAATGGCAACCCACTCCAGTCCTCTTGCCTGGAAAATCCCATGGACGGAGGAGCCTGGTGGGCTGCAGTCCATGGGGTCGTTAAGAGTCGGGCACGACTGAGCAACTTCACTTTCACTTTTCACTTTCATGCATTGGAGAAGGAAATGGCAACCCACTCCAGTGTTCTTGCCTGGAGAATCCCAGGGACGGGGGAGCCTGGTGGGCTGCCATCTATGGGGTCGCACAGAGTCGGACACGACTGAAGCGACTTAGCAGCAGCAGCAGCAACTTGAGTGGGCAGAGGGCAAGTTCAGGAGAAGAAATGCCAGGGAGAGGAAGGATAGAGTGTGCTGTATTTTGGATAATGGTAAAACATGAAGCTGGAGAAGGGGGTGAGACGGTTCATGCCTAGACATGTCCAACTCTTTGCCACCATTTGCACTGTAGCCTGCCAAGCTTCTCTGACCTTGGATTTTCCAGGTAAGAATCCTGGAGTGGGTTGCCATTTCCTTCTCCAAAGAGATCTTCTCAACCCAGGTATCAAATTCGAGTCTCCTTTGTCTCCTGCTTTGAAGGTGGGTTCTTTACCCACTGAGCCACCCCAAAGAAAGGGGTAAAATCTTAAAACAAAACAAGTTGCTTAAAGACTTTTAACAGTTTCATAGGAAGACAGTAGACAGTTCTGGTCAGGAGAATGGGGGGATCAGAGGTATTCTGGTGGGAGAGGGGTAATTAATCTGATGAATATGTGTAGAATAGAACAGAACAGTCAGAAAGCCACTGAACAGACCAGAAAGAAGCCTACTGCTATGGGGCAGAAGCTACCTAACTGGGACAACTTAAATATGGGGCATTGGCAGGAGTTTCATGGGAGGGAGAGACAGATGCAGGGAGAGAGAATCCTCCAGGGTTGAGGAAGGCCAAAAGAAAGTATTAAGCTTTAACTCAAAATATGCCAAGAGAAATATCAACAACCTCAGATGTGCAGATGATATTGCTCTAATGGCAGAAAGTGAAGAGGAAATAAAGAGCCTTTTGATGAGGATGGAGGAAGAGGGTGAAAAGATCTGGCCTAAAACTTAACATTAAAAAAACAAAGATTATGGAATGCAGTCCATCACTTCATGGCAAATAGAAGGGAGAAAAGTGGAAGCAGTGACAGGTTTTATATTCTTGGGCTCCAAAACCACTGCAGATGGTGACTGCAGTCATGAAATTATAAAAGACACTTGCTCCTTGGAAGGAAAAACCTAGACAGCATATTAAAAAGCAGAGATATCACTTTGCCAGCAAAGGTATGCATAGTCAAAGCTAAGGTTTTTCCAGTAGTCATGTATGCATGTGAGAGTTGAACCATAAAGAAGGCTGAGAACTGAAGAATTGATGCTTTCAAACTGTGGTGCTGGAGAAGACTCTTGAGAGTCCCTTGAACAGCAAGGAGATCAAACCAGACAATCCTAAAGGAAATCAGTCCTGAATATTCACTGGAAGGACTGATGCTGAAGCTGAAATTCCAACACTTTGGCCACCCTATGCAAAGAACTGACTCATTGGAAAAAAAACCTGATGCTGAGAAAGATTGAGGGCAGGAGGAGAAGGGGACCACAGAGGATGAGACAGTTGGATGGCATCACCAATTCAATGGACATGAGTTTGAGTAACCTCCAGGAGTTGGTGATGGACAGGGAAGCCTGGCGTGCTGCAGTCCATGGGGTCACGAAGAGTCAGACATTACTGAGCAACTGAACTGAACTGAACTGATGCTGAAGCTAAAGCTTCAATATTTTGGTCACCTGATGTGAAGAGCTGACTCATTGGAAAAGACCCTGATACTGGGAATGATTGAAGGCAAAAGGAGAAGGGAGCAGCAGAAGATGAGATGGTTGGATGTCATCACTGACTCAATGGGAATGAATCTGAAATTCTGGGAGATAGTAGAGGACAGGCAAGCCAGGTGTGCTGCAGTCTATGGGGTCACAAAGAGTTGGATACACCTTAGCAACTAAAAAAATAACAGCAGAAACTAACACAACTTTGTAAATCAACTGTATTCCAATAATTTTTTTTAATATATCTTTTTTGGCATATGCTCTCATATCCTGACTTCGATCAGAAAATACCCATATCATTTCTCACCTGGACTTCTTTTAAGCTACTTCTTTCTCCTTTTTCTGTTTGAATTTGATTAACAGTCTATCCTAGTCCCAAGGCAACAAGGAAGGAGGTATGAGCTTGCCCGAAAGGTAAAACTTTTTTTAGAAAAAGGTTAGGCAATATGTATTAAGATAGCAACACATACCCACACTGTGCTAATTTATAGTGAATCAGAAATTGTCTGAAATATTTTAAATATTTCAAGGCTCCTCACTGTTGTTGGGTTTGATGCTGAGAAAATACTTTTTAAGGTAAACATTCTAACTCCTTTATCAATCCCAAATATTCCACACAGGCTATAAACTAGATGGTTTTCTCAAATATTCCATAAAATGCTGATAAAACTATTTACCCTTGCTATTTAGCTTTATTTCCTTTTTCTACAACCCTACCCCTGCAAGTGGAGTGTTCTAGATATGTGAATTCCTTGTCATTGTTCAGTTGCTAAGTTGTGTCCGACGCTTTGCAACCCCATAGACTGCAGTATGCCAGCCTCCTCTGTCCTCAGCTACCTCCTGGAGTTTTCTCAAATTCATATCTATTGAGTTGGTGATGCTATCTAACCAGTTTGTCATTAAATGCATTATACTATAAGGTTTTAAATATGATCTCTATATAATGTGATTTAATTATTTCACCTTTAGTAATTTATCCATAAGAATTATTAGCCATGTACACTCGTGGTGAATTAATGTCAATGTTTGGCAAAACCAATACAGTAATGTAAAGTAAACTAAAGTAAAAATAAAAATTAAAAAAAAATAATAAAAGACAAAAAAAAAGAATTATTAGCAAAGATCTGCTTGCATGAATTTTTATTGCAGC
>SJYQ01000953.1:1188984-1227794 GCA_006410935.1 Redunca redunca
CCATGTGATATGGAAATATAATTAGAGACTGGAGTATATCTTGTGCATAATTGGGATTATGGACATGCATATAGAATTTCATAAAAATTTACGTCCAGGAAAACGTAATTTTGAAGTAAGAAAGTTTAAGGCAAATCTCTTAAATTTTCTTTTTTGCTTTTTGAAGTTTCAAAGAATTCTGCTATTTCTGACTTTATGATTGGTTTAAAGTGTTATAAAGATTTTATGTGCTGTTACCAGGCAGATTCTTACCCCAAAAAACATATGTAGAAAAGGGTTACTTATTGCATAAGGCATTTCTGATTAGAAAACAGCTCTGGAACTTTTCAGAAAACGTAATGAGTAAAATTCACTTGAAACATTGTAACTGTGGAGCCAACATTATTTTTTATGGTATAAATATTTCAGACAAATTATTGTCTGCTGAGTTAAGTCACGATGAGAAAAGTAAATTTATCTTGAAATTGCTGTTCAGTATTTCAGTCGCTAAGTCATGTCTGATTTTTTGTGACCCCATGGACTGAAGCATACCAGGCTTCCCTTTCCTTTGTTATCTCTTTGAATTTGCTCAAAATTACTTTTCAGGAAAAGGAATTTCTGGTTTAGATGACAGGATAAGGGGATCACAGTTCTTGAGGTGCTAGCCTACCATGATCCCCCTTTGTCTGGCAAATTAATAAAGCCACTCTTTCCACCTCGCCCCCCCAAAAATAAGAAGCGATGACAAGTAAAATTTTGCCTATCTTATAGTGTCTTTAATGTTGCTGGAAATCACCAGGAATGTTAAAGAAGACATATGTCTTTTTATTATTATTAGTTATTAAACTATACTTGATTTACAATTGGAAGTGTTTCAATGTGTGAGTTCCGAAATCAGCTTACCAAGTTGTGCAAAATCAAAATCAAATTATTTAAACAATAAAGATTTAGAAATCTCAAGATGAGATTATGAGATCAGCGTTTATTCAAAGTGTTCAATAAACTAAGATGCTTGAAGAGCCATCATAGACTATTTTAATTAAAATAAAGGCCAGTTTCAACAGTGCTGAATAGGGCCCACAACATCTTACACAATACAAAAGTTATCTGTCATAAATCAAGGTTCACAATATCAACACTGTGGCTGGGCTAAATAAAGTGTGAGTGGAAATTTTAATGGGTTTGTAACAAACTAAGAGAGGAAGTGTGTGTTCATGTCCTACGCTTTGTGACTCCATGGATGGTTGTGTGTCAAGCTTCTCTGTCCATGGGACTTCCCAGGCGTGAATACTGGAGTGGATTGCCATTTCCTACTCCAGAAGATCTTCCTGACCCAGGAATTGAGCCCTTGTCTCTTACATCTCCTGCACTGGCAGGCAGATTCTTCACCACTAATGCCACCAGAGGAAGTGAAAATGAAAGTTGCTCAGTCATGTCTGACTCTTTTCGACATGGAATTCTCCAGACAAGAATATTGGAATGAGTCACCTTTCCCTTCTCCAGGGGATCTTCCCTGCCCAGGGATAGAACCCAGGTCTCCCTGGCTTCAATTCAGCAGGCGAATTCTTTACCAGCTGAGCCACGAGGGAAGCCCAATGCCACCTGGGGAAGAGGCAGAGTCAAAAGTATCTACACAAACTTTCAGCACCACCTTTCAGACTCAGTAGTAATGATGTCTTACAAGTAAAATAAAGAACAGCAAAATACTTTCAAACTGCTAATTCTTCATACAGTATTACTAGTCCTCACTTTGTGTGTGTCTGTGGAGAGGGGATTATCAAATGTTTTTAAGGAAAAAGAAGCAATATCATACAGGTTGTTTTGTACTTCTTCAAACACACAACATTGGCAGCATAGTATTAAGAATCGTCCTCCTTGTTCCTTTCATTGAACAGACATGGATTATCGTCACATCCCAGGTATTCTAGCCTCTATGGACAGATTTTCATTTTTTTCTTCAAAATAAGAAAGAACATATAATTTTTCATTACCTGAGAAGAATAATAAACATAGAAAAATAAATTGGAGTCAAGAATAGCAATTATGCCAAAGTAATCTCAGAGAGCTTCAAAGTTGAGAGGTTGTTTTGAAAAAGAAGAGGAAGATTTTGAAAGAAAAATACATCATGGCAATTAAGGTAGTGTTTTTTTCCCCTGACACCATCAGAAAAAGAGCAGAAAATGTAAAGGTTTTTGCCAAAGATTGAAGGCTATGTGACTGAATTGAAATATATGATTCTGGGAGAACAAATTCAGCAAAAGAAAACAAAGTTTAGAACTCTTGTTTTAAAACATAGAATGAACCATTAAATAAAGCAGTGTTCAAACTAGCCAACAAATTCTATGCAAACCCTAGAACTCTGATTTTCCTTTCAACTTGAAAAGCTCAATTTTACTTATAATTGCTGATTCAGATGATTGTGACTATTTGTTTATTTGATATGCCTTTCACAGTCAAGCCACCATTCCTGCAAGTTTCCAAATATCGCATTGGGTTAACCAATAAAGATGATACATTTTTTTGTTTGATGCTTCCCCAAAATATATTGGGTTGCCCAAAAAGTTAATTTGGGTTTTTCTGCAAGATCTTATGGAAAATCTTAAATAAAATTTTTGGCCAACCCAATACTTACAAACTGAATATTCATTGGAAGGACTGATGTTGAAGCTCTGATACTTTGGTCACCTGATGCAAAGAGCCAACTCATTGGAAAAGACCCTGATGCTGGAAAAAATTGAAGGCAAAAGGAGAAGGGGGTAGCAGAGGATGAGATGGTCAGATGGCATCACCAACTCAATGAACATGAATCTGAACAAACTCTGGGAGACAGCAAAAGACAGGGGAACCTGGTGTGTTGCAGTCCAGGGGATCACAAAGAGTCGGACATGATTGAGTGACTGAACAATAACACCACTTACAAAGTATTAAAAGATGAGAGACTCAGTAGCTGGATGCTAATGGTTGTGGACAGGAATGGATTTGTGCTTGTATGGACATGCGGGCAGGCACGCACACACACACACAAACACACACATACTCACACACACACTGATTAGGCTTGAATGACCTCAGTCTTGTGAAAACATTGCCACAACGCCATGCCTCACCTTTGGAAACAAGGACGATGCTTTACAACTTGAATCTTACCTCTAAGAACTTTTCACATTGCTCAAAATGCTATCACTCTTTCAGTTCCAAACCTTAATTTCAGACCTAAAAATGTTTGGAGTTGACCATGCGGTCTTGGCACGAGAACCAAGTCTTGTTGGCACATCCTGATGAGCCGTGAGCAGTGACATGAGAGCTATGAAAATGTCTGTGTGTTATTCCAAGGGAAACATCAAGAGAAAAGTGGTACCTGAGGTGTGTTTATAAAGCTGCTCACTTGCTTAATGAGTTCCTTCTTGTCCAGAGATGGATCTTTGGGACCCGCCAGCAAAAGGCAATCCTTAGGGTCCTCTCTCTGCTTAATGACATGGTGAATTAAAAGGTGTGTATGGAGCTGTACAGGTGATCAGGAATGCAGTCCAGGAATGTATGCTTTGTTGTCAAAATTAAAATTTCTTTCATAAAATCTAATTTAGTGATACATTAGTATAATCTGGCAGGAGTATTTTTTTTGTTTGTTTTGTTTTTTCCTTCCATCACACTAGAAGATCAAGGGATAGTTACGATTCTCATAGGTGTTCTCCTTGGCTTCTTTTTAAAATACTTTCCATTTCTCCACTGCCCACTAAGCAACTATTAGACCTGTTAGGAGCTATAAAGATAAGTGAGTCTCAAACTGTGATCCCACAGGAGAAGGACGAGTACTGGGGAGAGGTAAGGGTCCAAATAATTTGAGTGACACATTAGTGCAATGACATAAAGCGAAGAGCACAGAAATGCACCAGAGAAAGAAAATGGTCAGCCAGGAAGAACCAAAATGGTACCCTACCGGTGCCCTGTGATGGGTAGGTGATGAAAGTTTCAGGTATGGAGTGGGTATCTCACTTGGAAGGAGATGGGGGAGCAGAGGAAACACTGAACTTACCTGGGGACCTATTTAGGCAGGGGGAAGCAGAATAAAGCATGAGAAGCCTGCAAATATAGTTTCTAGTCATGTACAGATGAGCGAACAGCAGTCAGTCTGTTCTCTGGGTGAACGTTCTGACACTCTCGCCACCTCCCAGCTCCAGCTCTGCCCTTAACAACTCTGTGGACCACAAGGTGTCCAGGTCCCCAGTGGTTAGGGTTAACCCTAACCATAATCCTAACCCCAACTCCACAGAGGGGGGCCCTGGTGTTCCTGACAGTTCCTTAAGTTCTGAAGTTTTTCAGCCTGAAACATCCACGACACTCTATCATCAACATTTCAAGAAGTGGTATTTGTAACTTAAAGTTATAGACAGCCATCCCCCCAACCCCCATCATCAGCTTGGCATTCACGATTTCAAATTTCCTAAGACCTGGCTGACATCTCTCTACTTCAAACTGATGACTGCTTTTATTTTTCATCCCCTGCTCGTTCCTATGACTCTCCTCACTGTCAGTGAAGACCTTCCGTGTTCTCATTTATTTCATCTTTCTTTTGAGTGGGTTTCTGGTTGTATGACTGCATCAGGGAAATCTGACCTAAATAAAGTGCCTATTTGGAAAAGGGAACGATGGTGACAGGCACAAATAATAGTGAGCAAACGCGGTATTGGGGGAAATTGTTGTTCAGTGTCGGTTCTAACTGAGCTGCCCAAAGGAAAACAGCTAGTGGTGAGATGCCCCAGTGTCTCCCTTTAAAGCTCATGCATGGATGGACCTGAGGGCACTATGTTAAATGAAGTTAGGGAAGGAAAAATGTGTATGTTCTCACTTCTATGTGGAATCAGAAAATGCTGATCTTATAGAAGTAGAGAGCAAAATGGTGGCCAACAGAGACTTGAGTGGGGAGAGAAATGAGCAAATGTTGGTCAAAGAGTATGAACTTCTAGCCAAGAAAAGAGATAGGTTTGGGGGATTTAACGTACAGCATATGTCTTCTCAGGTGGTCCTAGTTATAAGGAACCTGCCTCCCAAATCAGGAGACACTCGAGATGCAGTTTCGATCCCTGGCTTGGGAAGATCCCCTGGGGAGGAAATGGCAATCCACTCCAGTTTTCTTGCCTGGAGAATCCCATGGACAGAGGAGACTGATGGGCTATAGTCCATGGAGTCACAAAGAGTCAGACATGACTTAATGAGAACTGAACATGATTAACTCTACTCAGTACTATGTAATTACCTATGTGAGAAAGAATCTAAAAAAAAAAGAGTGGATACAAGCATATGTATAACTAATTCACTTTGCTGTACACCTGAAACTCACACAACATTGTACATGAACTGCACTCCACTAAAAATTTTTTTAATGGACTTCCCTGTGACCCAGTGGTTAAGATTTCACCTTCCAGTGCAAGGCGTGTATGTTCAATCCCACATAACTCATGGCCAAAAAACCAAAACAGAAGCAGCATTGTAACAATTTCATTAAAGACTTTTAAAATGATCCACATCAAAAAAATCTTTTAATTATTTTTTAAATAGAGTGTGATTCAGCAAAACCACTTCTGGGTACATAACCCAAAGAATTGAAAGCAGGGTATCAAACAGACACGTGTACACCCACGGTCACAGCAGCATTATTCACAGTAGCCAAACGTAAGAAGCAACTCAGTGCTCACTGACAGACAAATACATAAACAAAATGTGTTCTGTGCACACCACAGAATCTGGGGCAGCTTGGAAAAGGGAGGGCACTCCGACGCCTGCTACAGTGTGGATGAGCCTTCTGCTATGTGAAATGAGCCGGTCACCAGAAGACAAATACTCTATGACTCTACTTAGGGGAGAAACTTGAACAGTCAAATTCACAAGAAAACCAAACAGTGGTCTCCCAGGGCTGGGAAAAATGGAGAGTTGTTGACTGGGGCAGAATTTCAACTTGGGGAGATGAAAAGCTGTTGGAGCTGGAGTGAGGGTTGTGCAATGAAGTGCTTAATGCTGCTGATTTCACACTGAAGGATAGTTAACACGGCCCTCCTGTGTGTTCGGTATGTGCTAAGTTGCTCGGTCATGTACTCTTTGTGACCCCATGGATTGTAGCCCATCAGACTCCTCTGTCCATGGGATTCTCCAGGCAAGAATACTGGAGTGGTTTGCCATGCCCTCCTCCAGGGGTCCTCCCCAATCCAGGGATCTCTTATGTCTCCTGCATTGGTAGATGGGTTCTTTACCACCAGTGCCACCTGGAAAGCCATCTTGGGTTCTGTATACTCACCACCATAAAAGCATACAAAAAGTAGTAGGCATCTTCCTAGAAGAAGACAGAGTTCATGGTTTGCCAGTCACTTCCCATGCTATCCTGAGGCCGTGGCATTCTGATAACCAGACTGGAGAAAGCATGTGTTGGGCAGCACTTAGCTAGAGCTGTGTCAGGTGTAATACTCCAGTCCCATTTCTGGCTGCAGAGAAGCTCCCTCCGGATGTTTGACTCATTACCCTGAGCCTTCATTGGCGGATGGAACTAAGTTTTTTTCATCAGCTGATTAAGATTCAGGATAATGAGTCAAAACATGCCAGGAGTAATTCCCAACAGCCACGAAGACAGGATGTTAACTTTTCCACGCACATAGACGCTTGCAGCCAGACGCGAAATGAACCAGCGTGCTTCCCAGAGTGGGGAAAGGTTCATTTCATCCGGGAAAGATGACAGTCACCATACACACCTGAAGAAGAGAAACGTCTAAAAAAAGAGAGCCAACCAAACCGTTGAAGGGATTGCTAATAATTATTTTTAATTTTATTTCTTCATTATTTTTGGCTGTGATTCATCTTCATGTTGCATGGCCTTTTCTTTAGTAGTGCTGAGTCGGGGCTACTCTCTAGCTGTGGTATACTGTCTTCTCACTGTGGTGGCTTTTCTTGTTGAGAAGCATGGGCTCTAGGGCACGTGGACTTCAGTAGTTGAAGCTCAAGAGCACAGGCTCAGTAGTTGTGGCACGTGGGCTTATTTGCCCTGAGGCACGTCGGATCTTCCCAGACCAGGGATCAAACCTGTGTCTCCTACATTGCTAGGCAGATTCTTTATCACTGGGTCACCAGGGAAGTCCTAGGATTGCTAATTATTTTAATAAGAAGTGACTAAATGAACTGAACTCATGAACAAACACACGGCCGTTCACAAATTTGAATGAATTCTAGGAAAACAAAAATTCCAAATGCTTTGCACATCCTTAGGAATCCACAAACGTTCAGAATGTTTTTGATGGCCATGATACCTGAGCTTCGGGTTCCAGGAAGAATATTACACAACCGTTTGGCATTCTGTGGGCCTTCTGTCTGACTACGGAATACTGAGTTTTATCAACAAAAGCATTTGACTGAATACTATGCCCCTTGGTATCAGATATATATGTATTTTAGATTCCATCAGGCATCCATCAAGAAAGTACCTAATATTCAGAATGTATTGTTCAGTGTGCTAACTGATCTTATTTGTGGGTGGGGTGGGCAGTCAGCATCAGAAAGACCAAATGCTCAGGGAGAGTTTTTGCTGTAGAAAGGTTGCTATGAGGGATGTGAGCAGAATAGTTAATGGGCCAAAAGTCAAGGGAGTTCAGTATTTCCTAAATCTTGTAAAATCCAACGTTCCAAAAATTGAGGAAAATTAGACACAAAATCTTTTAGGTATCTGACTTGGTTTCTGTCTTTCAGTGTTATGAGTAAATCAGCTTATAAGAGCTGCTAAGTTTCCCCTCTAGAAATATAATAAATGCTGGAACATGGCATGAGATTGTCTCAGCGGTAAACTGAAAGGAAACAGCTTATTCTGGGAACAAACAAAGGCTGTGATCCTAATTCTTTGATTTGCAACAATGGAGTATGAAACGCTTTTAAAAGCAAGATTCAGAGCACCAAACAGAGCGTGTTCTACCATATATGATTAAGGAAACTTCTACCTCCAGCTCACTGCCGATCGGCAGGCTCTAGGTACGCCTTCTTATAGGAGCACTTTGTTAGAATTTTGTCTGAGGTTTTGAGGGAGGGGGGAAAAGCATAGGGTTAAAAAGATGAAAACGGTCTCCTTTCTTTTTTGCTGGTTTTTTTTCTTTCTTCTCTGGCTGCTACATTTCCGCTTTATCAGCGCCTGTCACTTGCAGGAGACACCATTACTCAGCTTATTATCACTCTCACTACTGTTCAATTTAAAATGTGCTACTTAGAGACCTCCCTGGAAGTCCAGTGGTTGAGAATCTGTCCTGCAATGCAAGCGATGAGGGGTTCAGTCCCTGGTGGAGGAACAAAGTTCTCACATGCTGTGGGGCAACTAATCCGGGTGCTGCAACTATTGAGCCTCCATGCTCTGGAGCTCAGACCCTCTGGAGCCCACATGGCACTCTGAAAGAAGCCCGCATGCTGCAACAAAAGATCCTGCAGGACACAACTAAGACCCAGCGCAGCCAAATAAATCAATAAAAATAAATTTTAAAAAATGTGCTCACTTCTAAGAGGTACCACCTCTAAAAGGCTAGCTCATGTATATGTTCAGAGAGGGTCTTGGTCGATGCCCAATCTTCTGCACGATGGAGAACTTTGCTTGGATATGCTGAGAGGAAGAACGTGTTGAGGAAAAAGCCCATTGTATGGTTTTATGGGCTCATCTTCTTGCTGGGAGCCTACATTTACTAACTGTATAATTGGTGGCATAGTTCTTCCATCATAAACATTGTTATCAGTTAATTAAACTTGAAACACAGCTTTGTACCCCAACATGTTTTGTCAGATTGTTTTCCTTATTTATTTATCATCATAAAATGTTACTCAGTGACTGGCAGCTTCTCAGCCCTCCAATAATAATATAAATCAAAACATAAGATTTGAGTCTTCATGCAATTTCCTTTTGGTCTGAAAATATGAAACCAGATGTTTTTGGCATGCTAAAGATGCTTTTCATCTTTTTTTAGATTCTTTCAGTGCAGTCAAAGTAAATGCATTTTTAAAACCAACTTATGAAAGTTAAATTCCCTTTGTTCATCTCAGTGTGGTCTGGTTTGCATTGATGCAGTGCCATTGAGAGACCTTTCAGATAACATACTGAATTTCTCGGAGGAATTACACATGTGGGGCTAAAAGCTCAAAGGGCAACAGAAATTGTATTAATAGCAGATCAGTAGACCATGAACTGTGATTCACCAAAGGGTCTGACCAAGCGGGATGCCGAAAGTGGAGGTTCAGGTTGTACAAGGACCAATATGATCTTGACTGTCTCGATATCACTGGGGTGATGTGCCTAATTTGTTAACGTAGTTATCACATGCTTGTTCCATCTTGAAAATGTGGGGCCCATGAAAACTTGGCCTTGGAATTTCCTGCGACGGTGAATCTCATTTCGGTGGATATTACCATCTATCTCAGCCTAAGGCCATCACTAAAGCATCTAAACATTCCCAGATGGAACTTACTTCACTGATATTACAAGGATTTGATGTTACTGGAGAGACCTGGGGTCAGCCAGCAGGAGCAGGAATAGAGTGGCACATGGGCTAATCTCATTTGTATGTGGTCTCAGATTGCCATTACGTCCCTGGGCTATTTTGTGGTTTGGGTATTGGAACTCTTAGGACAGACTGAAATACTTTGGGATCTTGGTGGGGTGGTGTATGGAATTATTTATAATCAGCTTTGCTATCTAAGCTTTGATGTGGTTTCCCCAGCCTCAGCCCCCAGGTTCTTTGCACAAATTCCATGGCCCAGTGGACACGTCTACACTGCCCCCAACAATCATGGTAACCCCTACATTCAAGAAGAGCAGAATGCCCCCACACCTTACCCTGCTTGATTTCTCAAGCAAGTTTCCTTATTCCACCACCACCCCCTGCAACTGACTTTCCATTTCTCATCTTTCAATGAATTGGCTGTCAGAAGTCACCAGTACTCCCTTAGTGGCCAAATCCAATCCACTGCTCCATTTCCTTTTTTCAAATTTATCCTCTCTTGGCTCATACAAACTAAGCTCTTTCAGTGCTTCTGTTTCTCTGAACTTCTTTGCTGTTATTTTTCTGCCTGTTCCTCTTTCTCTGCCTGAATCAAAAGCACTATCATCCATAAATTTCCGTCTTTGGTCCTCTTTCACCTTTACTCACACTCATCTGAGTTGACCCCCATGCCATGGCTACCTACATGCTGATGCTGCCCAGAATCCTGTCTCCCATTCAAGTCCTGCTCCTGTGCTGAAGAACCCAGGATCTACATACAAATTCGGTACAAGAAACCCATGTTTACCCCCAAAGTACTACTTTCCCTGAATGTTGCTGTTCAGTCCCCAAGTCCTATCAAACTCTTTTCAACCCCATGGACTGCCTACCAGGCTTCTTTGTCCATGAGATTTCCCAGGCAAGAAGCCTGGAGCAGGTTGCCATTGCCTTCTCCAGGTCATCTTCTCAACCCAGGGATCAAACCTGCATCTCTTGCACCTCCTGCATTGGCAGGTGTGTTCTTTAACACTTGTACCACCTGGGAAGCCCATAGTATTTCCACCCCACTTCTATTTCCAAAAGCTTCTCCAGCAGCAGCTTCCTTTCTCCTAGAAGTCTGTCGACAAAGAAGACTTGCCCTCCAAGTCTCCAACCCCACTTACCCCGGCCCCTCCGGTCCTTGGGTAGGCAGCCACTTTTTGCAGCTGTTGACTTCCAGATTGTCCCACTTCTCTCTGTTTTAGTCTCTTCCAATATCTTTGTCGTCTGCTTTTGTGTTTGACTCCCATAATAAGCCACCTTGGCAGAGGCTGTTTTCCCAAAGTCCCCTACACAGACCCTGTGACCAGCCCAGGAACCTCTTCTCAGTGGGTGCTTCTGGGACAAGCTACCTGTCCCAAGCTCTTCAGAAAAAAGTGAAAGTGTTAGTCACCCAGTTGTATCTGACTCTTTGCGACCCCCTGGACTGTAGCCTGTTAGGTTCCTCTGTTCATGGAATTTTTAGCCATGGCCTTCTCCAGGGCATCTTCCTGACCCAGGGCTTGAACCTGGATCTCCCACATTGCAGGTAGACTCTTTACCATCTGAGCCACAAGGGAAGCCCAAACATTTTAGAGATAACCTTTAATCTTGACAGAGGAAGGCTTGGGACTGGCCTGATTCTACAGCCTCACTGAGTTTCAGGGTCTCACTGAGCTAAGCTGGAGGGCATCAGAGCCAAGAACAGGCTACCTGAGCCTTGGCTTCCGGGTGTCTCTCTGTGATGAAACATTGTTTGGAATGTGATCATCTCTTGGAAAAATACTGTTGTCATCATCTGCCTAAGCTTTCTTTAGCAGCATTGCTAAGGAGCATTCAGCACTTTTAGGAAGAAAAAAAAAAAAAATCCTGAAAGAACACACACACATGTTTGGGCAAAACCTCCAGATACCAAGATCTGGATCACTGATGGAGGTAAGTCTACACTGCTCATGGGTGGTGAGTTATAAATGGGTTTTAGTCATTAATCACCTTGTCTTCAGTCTTACTTACACCCAACCCATGTTTAATGCTGCTGAAAGAGCAGTTACTGCAAAAATCAAATTTGATCACGGCACTTAAAGCCTTAATGGAATTTGCATAGCTTTGAAGATGAAGACCAAATATTTCAGCATGAAATTGTACCTGGTCCTTCGAATGGGTGGCTTTTACCTTTCTCTGTGGTCACATTCCTGCCACTTCTCCTTCCTCTGATTCTACTGTTACCAGAAGCATCCCAGGTCAGCCGTCATCTTTCACAGATCTACACTTCAAGTCTGCTCTTCTTCTGATTTAATATTTTTCCTTCCCCTTTCTTTCCCTGGATCATACCTGGTCTTCTCCAGCTTAGTTGATAAACCACCTAAAATCTCCTATCTCTTCTACTCCCTGCCCTATTTGGTTGAGGTCTGGAAGATGCCCTGGAGGAGGGCAAGGCAACCCACTCCAGTAATCTTGCCTGGAGAATCCCATTGACAGAGGACCCTGGTGGGCTACAGTCCGTGGAGTTGCACAGAGGCAGATATTACTGAAGCGGCTTAGCACACACAGGCATGCACTCGCCACCCCATGGGCTCCTAGAGTGCCTCTTGCATCCCTATATCTGATCCAGGGTGGTGATCACTTGCCCACCTGACCAGCTCCCTCACCAGACCAGCCATCTCACAGACAGTCCTCTTACATCAGTACTTCCTCGCTTTTGTTTGTCTCTAATTTAGGGCTTGGTGAAGTCGCTTAGACGTGTCCAACTCTTTGCTACCCCATGGAATATAGCCCACGAGGCTCCTCTGTCCACGGGATTTTCCAGGCAATAATACTGGAGTGGGTTGCCATTTCCTTCATCCAGGGGATCTTCCCAACCCAGGGATCGAACCCAGCTCTCCTGCATTGCAGGCAGATGCTTTAACCTCAGAGCCACCAGGGAAGCCCATATTTCAGACAGAGCTTCCCAGGTAGCTCAGTGGTAAAGAATCCACCTGCCAATGCAGGAGATGCCAGAGATGCAGGTTTGATCCCTGGGTCAGAAAGATCCCCTGGAGAAGAAAATGGCACACTACTCCAGTATTCTTGCCTGGGAAATCCCAAGGACAGAGGAGCTTGGCAGGCTACAGTTCATGTGGTCTCAACGAGTCGGACATGACTAAGAGATCAGTGCATGCGTGCACTGAATTAAATATTAGACATTTAATACATGTTCTTATCCTCAGTGCATAAGAGTTCTAGGTGGTCCACATTTTTACCAGATCTTAGTATTTTAAGGCACTCTAAATTTCAACCATATTAATAGATTTACCATAATAGTCCATTGTTATTTTAATTTGCATTTCCTTGGACATGAATGGTGTAATATCTTTTCACACACTTATTAACCACTTACATATTTTCTTTTATCGGGTTTCCCAGATGGCAGTGATAAAGAATCGACCTGGCAATGAAGGAGCTAGAGGAGATACGGATTCAATCCCTGGGTTAGGAAGATCCCCTAGAGTAAGAAAGAGCAATCCACTCCAGTATTCTTGCCAGAATAATCCTACGTACAGAGGAGCCTGGGGGGCTACAGTCCATGGGGTCACAAAAAGTGAGTGAGCAACTGAGCACACACTCCTTTTCTTTTATCAAGGATTCAGTCAGGTCTTTTGCCCATTTTAATTTATCTTTAAATTTGTGTTTCTGATTTGTAACAGTGTAACAATTTTGATAACTTGAGAAATATGATTTATAGGTTGGCATTGCGTTAAATTTGATAGAACTTCATGAGAACTTTTGTCACAATGACTCTGAAATTCACTGATTTTGAATTTTTAAGTGAGATGTGCCATTATTTTGAGTTACATAAATCTCCAACTTGAAAATAATCCTACATTTTACAGAAAGGGGAAAGACTTCCCAGGCAGTCCAGTGGTTAAGACTTCACCTAATGCAGCAGGTGCAGGCTTGATCCCTGTTGGCAACCAAAATGTCAAAATAGAAAACAGAAAATGTATTGTAACAAATTCAGTAACCACTTTAAAAAATGATCCACATCCAAAAAAATCTTCAGAAAGGGGGAAATTCCAAATAATATTTAACTACAAATTACTCTTTTACATTTAATATACATTTTATCATATATACCTGACAAAATTTCGGGGCTTTTCTAGGAAGGCTCAAAATGGAAGGGATAAGCACAGGATATTGTATTTCTTCATAAAACAGCTTCATAACACAGCTTTAACTGGAAATGTTCCTCTCACATTTTAGCAACATGCACAGTGGGAAAGCATGAGACTGACCATTTTCATTTGTTACAGTAAACACACATATCTATGAAAGGAATCTGGATCTAAAGTGTTTTTTATAGGGAATGGGTATGTTTATCACAGATTCTGAATGCACCACACAGATAACAGAATCAGTTCTTAATGTTTTGATCATTGCCAGAGCAAGCATATTTCCGGATTTATTTATTTTTTTTTCCCCAAAGGTTGAGTAAGACATAACAAACACTTCCTGCCGCAGGCACAGCGTGGCGGTAGGTCGGATACCTGGGTTATATAAATCTTTATGCTGAGCATTTATGACATTTCAACTTAGAAGTTCATTCAGTTTGATGACTGAGGCAGCAGGCAATTATGACATTAAACAGTTCACAGACCTTTACCCCAGCCCCAAACAGTTTAATTTTTTTAATGGCTGACTTTGCCTCTCCCAGTGTGCACAGACCAACGCAGGGTGTAGAATACTTACCCATCTTAATTGCCCCTGCTTTGTTGAAAGCACCGCTGACTGCCTTCTAGTTCCAAATGTCTTCAGTTATTAAAAACTATCAATAGAAAGTAATAGAAAGTCATCCAGACTTACACTGGCGATACAATTGGCCACATATGCCCTAGTGGAGCATAAAATAAGAAAGATCGTTACTATTACTACCCAAGTGTCATGGTGAAGAACATTCTTTAAAAGGGAATCACATTATGCCTGTTCAGTCAATTATTTCTACTTGCAAAGGCAGGGCTCCTTCCTGAAGATGACTTTCCTTTCTCAAGGAAAGACACGGTCTTAGATTCGAATACATATTTGAGATGCTACTCAATGAAATAACCAGATTGGGGGAAAATGTTGCATTTAAATAAAAATCACATAGAATTTTATTGTCATAAGTATATTTGCCCCCGATGTTTCCTTTGCTCCTGAGCTGTCTGCAATTAATAATTTGGTGTCATGCCATGTATGGGTTAGTCACTCAGTCTTGTCTGACTCTTTCTGACCATATGGACTGTAGCCTGCCAGGCTCCTCTGTCCATGGAATTCTCCAGGGAAGAATACGGGAGTGGTTTGCCATTTCCTATTCCAAGGGATCTTCCTGACCCAGGGATCAAACCCAGATCTCTTGCATTGCAAGCAGATTCTTTGCAGTCT
The DNA here is from genome assembly GCA_006410935.1 of Redunca redunca. Taxonomy (NCBI): domain Eukaryota; kingdom Metazoa; phylum Chordata; class Mammalia; order Artiodactyla; family Bovidae; genus Redunca; species Redunca redunca. Next base: position 1,203,864 of record SJYQ01000953.1, read on the forward strand.
GAGCCACCAGGGAAGTCCCTGGGTGTCACGCTCAACTTCTACAATTTTCTAATATGGAGTTGATTTTTCAGAACTGGTTAGTAAATAAGATCATTGCTGTTTGTGAAATCTAAGCAACAGCCATAGGCTTCTAGAAAGAAGGTTGAAGAATTAGAGAAATGCTCACTGAGGTAGGTAGGACTAGAAAATGTTTAACATCTTAAGAAATATCTCTTACAACTATGAAAAATCCCTGAGTGGAAATGCTCACACTGAATTGCCACATTTGATTCTCAAACAATCAGTGTCAGACTATTTTGATCCTCCTTTCAAAACTGAGGTATCTGAATTCCAAAAGGTTCAGAGTCACACATCCTATGCATTCTTCTGGAGTGACCTTGGTGGCTTTTCCTACAGGAAGCCTCTCTACCTGGCAGACTCAGGTAGCCCGTCCGCCTTTGGCAGATCACACATGTCACTATTTGTCATCTATGTGACTCAGGACTCTGATTCAACATTCCACATTCCTGAGGATGGGACCATGATTTCTGAATGCTTATAGCCCTGGGGCCACTAACTGTATCTGGTACTTGGCATGGGATTAGTAATTGTTTGTTTTCATTTGATTTGGGGTTTGATTAATGTTGTTGTTGTGTAGTCTCTAAGTTGTGTCTGACCCTTTGAGACCCCATGGACTGCAGCACACCAGGCTTCACTATCCTTCACTATCTCCCAGAGTTTGCTCAAACTCATGTCCAGTGAGTCAGTGATGCCATCCAGCCATCTCATCCTCTGTCATCCCCTTCTCCTCATGCCTTCAATCTTTGCCAGTATCAGGGTCTTTTCCAATGAGTCGGCTCTTTGCACCAGGTGGCCAAAGTTTGGGAGCTTCAGCTTCAGCATGAGTCCTTCCAGTGAATATTCAGGACTGATTTCCTTTAGAACTGACTTGTTTGATCTTGCAGTCCAAGCGACTCTCAAGAGTCTTCTCTGGCACCACAGTTCGCAGGCATCCGTTCTTCAGTGCTCAGTCTTCTTTACGGTCCAACTCTCACATCTGCGCATGTCTACTAGAAAAACCATAGCTTTGACTACAGGGACCTTTGTCAGCAGAGTGATATCTCTGCTTTTTAATCCACTGTCTAGGTTTGTCATAGCTTGATTGTTTAAATGACAACTAACCCTTGGCTTTTGACTCATGGTCTTCCTCTACACTCTGCATCATTTGAACCAATCATTTAACACTAAGATCTCACCCAAGAAGAGCATCACCTTTGTTCACACCATCAATCCATTTGCCTTTTCTCCTTGTACTACCAGATGGCAAATGGTGCTAAAGAAACACCTTACTTATGTCCCTTTCTAGTCCAGACCCAGGCACATGGTGGATCCTACAGCCACGTGACATGAGTTCATATTCCAGCCTCGCTACTTACAGGCTAGTGACGCTAGGTCACTCATCACCTCTCAGAGGGAAGGTGATGAAGGATGCTTAGTACATATTTTTTCAGTGAATAAATTAAATGTAAAAACTAGACAATAAAATAAAACATTCCCTGAATCTTAGGGGGAAAAAAACACCTGTGTTTAAAAGCTGTGACCTTTGGGGGGAAAAAATACAAGCAGAGAAAACGTAAGCAAAAGTAAGGGTTCTGAAGTAAAACAGTGTTTGAGTGAATTAGGTATTAAGTTGCTATGGGAAAAAAATTAATTCATTCGAGGAAAGATGAGAAGGGTATAACAGAGATTAATTAAAATTTAGTTTATCAGATTTTTCTCAGGAGATTGGCAATTTAGTCAGAGGAAAATCTTATTTAAGTGCATAAGTATATTTCAACGTCTAAGTGCGTTGCATGAGAAAATGAAAACAGAGAATGGGAGTGAATGTTCAGTAATTACCGCTTTGGAATTTGATACTCCCTTAAATTCTAAATCTAGAGAAATCCCATGGACAGAGGAGCCTGGAGGGCTACAGTCCATGGGTTCACAAACAGTCAGACGTGACTGAGTGAAGGAACACTCAAGAAAAGACGGAAAGATATATACATAGAGAGAGAGAGAGAGATGAAAAACCGAGGCGTTTCTCTGTGAAGAGCAGCAACGACAGCGAATGAGCTCTAGGTCCTCTCTGTTGTTTTCGGTTGAATTCCTTGGTCTCCCCAGAGGTTCTCCCTTGGCTAGGCATCTTCTCTTTCTGAGGAATTTTTTTTGAAACTGGAAATTCAAGTTCTTGAAAGCTGTGATTACCCAGTTTCACCCCCATCAGCAATGGGAAGCTTTTCTAACTCCTACAGATTATCTAGACAATTCGATGAAGAGACACGCCTCCTTGCAGCATTCCCTTCATCCATCTGTCAGTCAGAGAGCCTTCACTGAGCACAAAACTGCATACATTACATCAACAACCGCCAACACACCCAAGCCCTGGAAGATTTGAGAGGACATATATATTCAATGTGGAACCACTTTCTGCAGCTTGAAGCTGAAAAGGAGACCGCAATTTGAATTTTATAGTTCAGATATTGTCCTCAGCCTCTCTAAAATGTACCCCAAAATGGTATTTTTAGCACTTCACAGAAAAGATGCCAAGTACATGAATGCAATGGGGAAGAATATTATTTTCTCATCAACTAAACCTGGAGAACACGTTATAAAGATGCCCAACTATCTCATGATCGCTACACAAATCTTGAAAACTAATAACAACAATGGACTCTTCATGCTAATTAAGGGCTAAATTGCGATGATTTGTGTTTGATTCTGGGTTACATTTTTAAACGTCTTCCATTGTACTCAGTTTTAATGGAAAGATAAGATGTTTGTTTACATTCCTACATTAATAAACTCCACAAATCTTTATGGACCACTTTATGGTTACATGTGGGACCCTGAGTTGAGCATGGAATAAGCTATAAGACTGTGTCTCAAATGTGCCCCTCTCCCTGATACGGTTCAGAAATAGTCACTTGTTTAACAATCTCATCTCTTTATTTCTCAAGAAGATGGTTTTACGCAGTAACTCTTAATACAATGTGTGTCAAGATAAAAAGCAGCGTGCAATTATCCAATTTTCATCTACTTAAATTTTAATGGCTGTCCTTACTTGCCCATTCCATTTTGCAACTTTTAGCCCATGGGCACTTTAGCAGTTTGAGACCTGAGATTCTCCCAGATTTAGTTCTGCGGGGCAGGACTCATCAGACCCTAATTATTGTGTTGTAGGTAGTTTTTACTCAAAGCCATCTTCCATTTAAACTGCCAGTGTTCCGAATATTTCACAAGTATGTGATTCACAATTTTGTATCTAGAGTGTAACACCCATGTTAAAAAATCTAGAATGTCTTACTGCATGTTTCCCCTTAGGAGTCTGGCAAAATGAAAGAATGGATGGTTTCCACCAGACATTTGGCTCAACTCGCAGGTAAGTTGAGCAATACTCTTAGACTTTGGGTATGAACCACCTGACCTGGTGCCCATCGAACCCTGTAGACCCTACCTGAGAATGCAGAACACAGGTGAACAGAGTACTGTGAACTTCCTTCTCTCCAGTGGGCTTTGAAAGATATAGCCATGCAATGGTTTTCATCACTTTTTTAAAGGGGAGGAGATTGTGACTCAAGGCAATTCCACACATAAGCGATCAGAGCTCTACTGATTGCCCCACATACGAACCTTCAGGTCCCAAACTTCCAGAGATGAGACTGTGTGTTCACATGTCTGATCACGTAAGTTAGTTCACACGTCTGGCATACACTGTCACATGCATGCTTATATAAGTATATGCGTGCTTCTATACAGGTGGTTATATAACCTGGCTGAAATTGGCAGAGAAAATGCCAGAGCTGGTGTCTACAACTGGTCTGGTAGTTTTGGGGAGGGAGGGGACAGGAGAGGGCTGTTGGGGGAACCTGTAGCAGCAGAGTAGACCTGGCATAAGTACTTCCCTAGCTCCTGGTCTCCCGCATTGTAGGCAGACGCTTTATCTTCTGAGCCACCAGGGAAGCTGCCCCTGCCCCCAGAGGCAGGAAAAGAGGACATGGATCCATAGAAGGCGCTCAGAGATGAAGAGGGGGCTCCCTTCCCAGAGATAAAGCTGGGGCCATGGACCACTGGAGGGACCCCAGGGACTGCCTATCTTTGGAGGAGTCCTCAGCTGAGGCATAGGAGTGCCACCCTATGCAGACCTCACACCATCTGTGCAGGGGCTCTGCCTGCCACGGCAGAACATGCAAGAGACGTGGGTTCGATTCCTGAGTTGGGAAGATAACCTGGAGGAGGAAAGGGCAAGCCACTCCAGTACTCTTTCCTGGGAAATCCCATGGACAGAGGAGCCTGACGGATTACAGTCTATGGGGTCAGAAAGGAGTCAGATTCAACTGAGAAAGCACGCATGCACACCATCTATTCAGGGGCCAGCACATGGGCAGAAGAAACCATTAACATCAGAAATAAGACCAAGTGAGAAAGACCAAGCTAACTCCTCAACCCTAGTGGACAGCATGTATATAAGAATACACTCTCATTCCCTGTTATTGTTGTTAGTGACTAAGTCATGTTCAACTCTTTGCAACCCCATGCATGCACTGTAGCCCACCAGGCTCCTCTGTCTATGATATTCTCCAGGCAAGAATGCTGGAGTAGGTTATCATGTCCTTCTCTAGGGGATCTTCCTGACCCAGGGATCGAACATTGCATTTGTCTCCAATCGAACATCCAGTCGTCTCCTGCATTGTCAAACGGACTCTTTACCACTAAGTCACTGGGGAAGCCCTCTCATTCCCTGACTCCATCCCAAACTGACGTGGTCCAACCAAACCAGAGAAGTGAGGGAGGGGGGCATGGATAGCAGATCAGCGCCCACTCCAAGAACTGCAGTGCTGGGGAGTGAAAACACAACGGGTTTCTCTAAACTACTTTACTCCTCTTATTTTTTCACAATTCTTAATAAAATGGGATCATTCTGGGAGTATCAAATGTTACAGTAAAACACCCAGTCACATCCACTTATCTTTCACATCTACTAAGAGGCAAGATCTTTCCAGTTCAAAACCATTCCCTTGGCAAGTCTTTCAGCACCAGCCCTGGCACTAAGAAGCCTGTGAATGTGTTCTGCTTTTGTGGACTATGCGTGCTTTAATTTTGTTTTAATCAAATTAACTCCTATCACATTACGTGAGCTCAAAATTATAGAGACAGCCTTCAACTGATTGTAAATGCAGATTTTGATTAATCTTTAAAAGGGCAAGTTCAACAGCGTTGCACAGAGCAAAGAGGTGAAGCAGAAAAATAATTGTAGCATTTCTGTTTATCACACACAAAAAAAATGCTTCACCAGAATTTCACATTCCTAGGAAGTAAAGACAAACGTTAATGTTTACTTACAGTGTAGAGTAAATGGTGGATATTTCTACGTTTTCTCCACTTTAAAATTTGGAAAGAGTGTGGAATCCTGGCTCACAAATACAGACTGAATTTTTAAATTGTGAGTCATACAATCACGCATATGCTATTCAATTATTCCTCTATGAATTTTCATTAGATGAACCAATACTAAAACGGTGCAACATTTTCAGTAAATGTCCAGGTGGTATCATCCTACTTGGTACACTTTGCAATTTGTCTTTTACACTGAAGGTTTCTTGATGTGTCAGAAGCAAAAAATACATCCAGATGTAAATCTTTAACCTGGTTACAGGCTTTAAAAATATTTCAAAGTAACAATCATCTTGTCTTAATGGATGAAATTGTGTTCACAACACTTGTTTTTAAGTGTCTTATATGTTTCATCCTTGTTAGCTCTGCTTTATCCCATTTAGTAGAGGAAATATGTATGTATTTAAAAATATGTATTGTGGTTGTTTTTCAGTCACTAAGTCATTCCGACTCTTTGCAACCCCAGGAACTGTAGCATGCCAGGCTTCCCTGTCCTTCACTATCTCTTAGAGTTTGCTCAAACTCATGTCCGTTGAGTTAGTGATGCCATCCAACCATCTCCTCTTCTGCCTGCCCCCTTCTCCTCTTGCTCTCAATCTTTTCTAGCATCAAGGTCTTTCCCAAGGAGTCAGCTCTTTGCATCAGGTGGCCAAAGTATTAGAGATTCAGCCTCAGGCTCAGTCCTTCCAATGATTATTCAGAGTTGGTTTCTTTTAGTATTGACTGGCTTGATCTCTTTGCAGTCCAAAGGACTCTCAGGAGTCTTCTCCAGCACCACAGTTCAAAAGCATCAATTCCTCAGCGCTCAACCTTCTTTATGGTCCAATTCTCACATCCATGCGTGACTACTGGAGAAATCATAGCTTTGACTATACAGACCTTTGTTAGCAAATTGATGTCTCTGCTTTTTAATATGCTGTCTAGGTTTGTCATAGCTTTTCTTCCAAGGAGCAAGCATCTTTTAATTCCATGGCTGCAGTCACTGTCCACAGTGATTTTGGAGGCCAAGAAAATAAAGTCTCTCACTGCTTCCATTTTTTCCCCATCTATTTGCCATGAAGTGATGGAACCAATGCATGATATTCATTTTTTGAATTTTGTTTTAGGACAGCTTTTACACTCTCCTCTTTCACCCTCTTTATATATGTATATTTAAAATATATCGTGCAGGACAAAACCTCCCAGAACACAGAGATAAAGGATGGGAGTACTGGAACGAAAAAGGAAAGGGTTTAGCTGAGTTGCATTTCCTTTTAGGCTTTTATTGGGTTGACCAAAAATTTCATTCAGGTTTTCCTATAACAATCAGAACAAACTTTTTGTCCAGTCCAACAACTTGGATCCCTAGAGAAGCTCTGTCTGATAGAAACATAATACTAGCACAGATGGGAGCCACCACTAAAATTTTCAATTTTCTAGCAACTACATTCAAAATGAGTCAAAAAAAACAGGTAAAAATAATCTTAATTATATATTTTATTAAGTTAATGTTTTCAAATTATTATCATTTCAACTTGTGATGATACATTTAATCCATGAGATGCTTTAAATCCTCATTTTCATACTAAGTCTTCAAAATCTAGTGTGTATTGTATAGCCACAGCATGTCACATATATAGGGCTCAGTGGTCACCTGAGATTACTGGCCAGGACAGCTTTAAAGAGTCCAAGAAACTTTCCTAAGACTCTGATCAATAGGCCTGCATACCTGTGCTGGTGCAATGCTAGTGCTCATAATGATGACTCTAATGAGCGTGCTGTTGGAGGACCTCTAAGTAATCCCTGCTATGACTGAAGCTCTATGACAGTTTACAGAAGAGGAAACAAGTTTGGAACCCACCCAAGGGCTCTTGAACCCAGATCTGGCCCTACAGTGATGTTCATCTCAACACCCAACCCTGGTGCTCATCCTACAATGGGGTCCAAGCCATGACCAGGAGGTAGCCAGGCTGGGCAGCCAGGCATTTGAAGCTCGCAGTGCTCAGTTGCTCAGGACTCTTTGCAACCCCACAAACTGTAGCCCACCAGGATTCTCCACCCATGGAAATCTCCAGGCAAGAATACTGGAGTGGGTTGCCATTTCCTTCTCCAAAGGATCTTCCCGACCCAGGGATCAGATCCAAGTTCCCTGTGTCTCAAGCACTGACAGGCAGAATCTTTACCTTTAGCACCACCTGGGACATTTCCAGTGAGCCTGAGTTTAGTTTTGCACTGTGTACTTGGGGATTTCTCATGATGATTGCAAAATAAGTGATGGCTATGGCCTCTCTTAGGAATGTAATCATTTCTGTAGATGTGCTGAAAGTCTGGATCAAATCAAGAGTGTCTTTTCCCCCCCAAACTCTCAGCAATAACTAGAGATCCCTACCCATTGGGGGACACATAGGGCATTCAGTGATTTAACTTGTCTGATGTCACCCTGATGATAACTGATAGATGAGAGCTGGATGGGGGATTTCCTGGTGGCGCTCGTGGTAAAGAACTCGCTTACCAGTGCAGGAGACACAAGAGTTGCAAGCTTGATCCCTGGGTCAGAAATATCTCCTGGAGGAGGGCATGGCAAGCCACACTAGTATTCTTGCCTGAAGAATTCCCAAAGACAGAAGAGCCGGGCAGGCTACAGTCCACAGGGTTGCAAAGCGTCAGACACAGCTGAGCACAGGTGCACTTTTTGAATGAATTAATAAGTGCTCAGTAAGTGGAAGATACAATTATTTTAGAACGTGTTCTTGTTTTAAAATATCAAAAATAATCAATTGCCATATTGAATTTCTGTGAGACCATGTTAATTATCTTTGAATCTTAGTAATTTTTTTTAAATAAAACTGCGAACACTTTTTAAAAAATGAGTTTAGATCTTACAAGCTCTTATACTGTATACTTTAACTTTTTTAGAAAACTGATCAAATAATTTAGAAATAAAATAGATGGCATGATGTCTGTTTTTAATATTAAAAATAAAAATATATTACTGAAGTGTATAAACAAAAAAAATTATGTAATGTTTAAAAGAAAGTCATACAATGAAAATCCTAAACTGTAGAAAACACTTTTTTAGCATTTTTAAAGCACACCAACTGCTCACTAAATTCTAGACACATTTATAGTGCGTTAGTGTTCAGACAAGTTCAGTTACTGATATAATCATTTATAAATTAGACCAAAACATAAGTCACCCCTGGTGTCTGAGAACACACACAAAAAGAAATACAAACAACACATACATAGACAAATGCACCTTTTTTTTTTTAAGCCACAGAGAATCGTAGGATTTGAAAGGGAGAAGATGTGCCACTGTTTGACAGCAACACTTGGCAATAGCTCTGACAGTTTGAGGAGAAGCCAGTCTCAGTGGTAAAACCCTTTTATGGGTCCTTGGCTGGGACGTTCAGATAGGAATGTGCCGTGAGAGAGAACAGGCTTGGCGAGATCGCAAGCAGGCTTCACTCTGTTCATTTCTGCCATCACTGTAAACTGTGCTTGGGGTTGCAGATACACCATCCCAGGCTTGCCTTGCATCCTACACCATGGCCCCAGGTATGAGCAGAGGAAGATGGGAGAGAGGAGCTGGAAGCTGGTCCTCTCCTCTCCCTTCAGCTCTCAGTACACTTTGAATTCATCACATGGCTTCAATGTTACCATTAAGCACCCACCATACATCAAGCGCCATGTTAACCACTTGACCTTACTCATGTGTAAAATGGGAATAATAACTGTATCTGTTTCCTAGGGGTGCCGTGGCAATGCTGATGAAGTGCTTGTCACCGTGGCTGGCACAGAGTAAACATTCAGTAACTGTTGAACCTAAAACTGGAAAATTTAGAGTTATAATTATTGAGCGGTTAGTCTGTACAGAGCCAGGATTCAAACCAGGCGTCCTGGCTCCAGAGCCAGCCCTCTTAATCACTATCTTGGGCTATGGCCACTCAGTATCCATTAATTTTCACAGAACGTTTGGAAATGCATCCTTGTGTTTGTTCTTAATATTGATCAAGTGGGGCACAGAGAATGGTCAATGCCTGGCCAGATTTCCACGAAAAGGAAGCTTCATCTAACAACTACTTCTCCTCACAGTCATTCAGTAAATAAACCTGTTTGTTGTTGTTCAGTCGCTCAGTCCTGTCCAACTCTTTGCGTATCAAAATAAACCTTAATAAATGCTTTTAGCTCACGAAGTATGAGAAAAAGTGTGGTAGGAAAAAGAAATGAAGAATTGGAAGATACGGTTCCCGCATTGAGAGGGCTTATATTCTGATCAAGAAGGTGAAGCAGGCACCAAGGGCTCAAAAAGAAATGGAGGCATCGACATAGATGCACGGTGGACACACTGATGCAAACTGTGCGTACAAAGTACAGAACGGAGAAATCGGAAGGGAGAGGTCCCAGAGGATTCCAGGAGAAGAGAGCTTTGGGGCCAAGTCTAGAAAGAAGAGCGGGCTCCAGATTGGCAGGGTCCTCCCATTCCAGCCATCTTGCCAATCAACAAACCCTCTCCATCCAAGAGCTGTTCAGAAGGAAATCGTTCCAGCCTGTGAGCAGAGCTCCAGCCTGAGACCAGGTCAGCAAGGACAGCCTGACAGGTCAGGGCCACTCGGGAAAGGGCCATTGACAAGCAGCCAAAGAGATGCCCCAGGATGGGGGAGGTGACCTATGTAAGAGGAAGCAAGCAAAAAAAAATTTTGAAGACCAAGTCCTGTAAATAAATCTCAAACTTTTTTTTTTTTTTTTTTTTTTTGCCATTTTGAATTTGTTTCTTGCCAGTCTGAGAACCACACTGGCTTTTCCTCCTTCACTGTCTGGATTAACACACAAGGCACAGTGGTACTCATTTCATATCCTCCCCCATCTCTGCTCTTATTTCCACCCTCTCCTCATCCCACCACCACTAAAGACAAACTAAAATAAAACAAACAAAAAAATATGTGAAACTTACTTGGAATGATGCTAGAGTCTCAGCACTATTAAGACACTGAGTAATGATTGGCTGCTCTCCAGGTAGCTCTGCAGTCTGTTAAATAGCTCAATTAGTGAGCAGGGCTCTCTCTCTCTCTTTTCCTCTTTCCCTCTCTCTCTCCCCACTCATTGAATTTGGCCAAATGCAAGCTGCATTCTTGCAAGGGGCTGTGCCAAATGAACCCCAGCAGCATCCTCCTGTAGCCCCGGTTCTTGGGGCCACTGAGAGCAGAAGAGAAGTCAGCATCTCAGGGCCTTGGGGACCGCAAGGCAGCAGAGAGCATCGCAGCAGGATGGGTTTTCCTTCTGAAGGGGGGCTAATGAGCAATGTAGGTGAAGCCCCTTGGGAGGCACCTGGGCACCCTGCCCACCCAAACAGAAGAAAGAGTGAGGTGCCAGCCACAGCCAGAGACGGGGGTGGGAGGGAATGGGTGAGGAGAGGAGATGAGGGAAGGAGTGTGGGCCAGAAAGCAGACGCTCTGCTCAGTTGTTCACATTTGAATGATCCAAAGGGAGCCTGCATCCCTTAAGAAAATACAATTCTCAAAACTACAACATAAGCCCACAATGTTGGCACCGTGTCCATCAGCAGTGTACCTTTCCCATCATTCCACTGAGATGTTATTCCCTCTTCTTGGAAGGGGTGTTTTAGGTACACACTCTCCACCTGCCACACACACGCATAGAGTGAGCCCTCAAATCTACACTCGTTTTGTGGCTGTTTTGTGGCTCAGCCAGACTTAAACAGCATCAGAAGGACAGACAAGAAGGCTATGCCTTATACAGAGTCCACAAGCCCCATGTAAGACACAATTCCTTATTGAAATCCACTGCCCTGCCCTGCAAACTTGTACAGAAAGCAGGACATTCATGTTGTAAGGTAAATACATTTAGTCTGTTGTCTGTTTCTGTAACACTTTTGTTGGTCTGGGCTGCGTGATCCCAATGTATCCATAACATCTTGGCATGTACAATATACAGTTTCTCAATTTGACTCATTACAGCCTTCATACCAATTAGGTGAAAGAAAATATTGTTTGCAAAAATACTTTTAGGGGGATTACATTTATCCTAGAATATTATGTATCACAATTTTAGAAACATTAGTTCCCAGCATTTACATATACTTATTATGGTTATACCCTAGAGAAGATATTTAAATGTCTTTACCCTATCTGTTGGGTATATGTTCCCTCAGAAAGAGTACCCTGTCAAACAATTAGAACACTGAAATAAGAGAAAATATTCTTGGTTTCTAAATTGAAGAAAAGTTGCCCCAAGATAAAAATTCTTAATGTAAAATTGTCCTCTGATTTGGGTGGTTTATTTTTGTTATGACATTATGGGAATATATATATATATTTTTAATTTTTAAGCATAAAATCATGCAACTCAATTATCAAGATATTTGCATCTGAGAAAATCAAGTAGTGAAATTAGACTCAGAGTTTTATGTGGACTTGAATCTGTCTCTTTGTCATTTCAGTGGGTACTTGGTAGTGCTTTGCCATGAATGTTAATAAGCTTTGTGTTGTAAGTAGTGATGTACATGTTGAGACGGACAGATTTGAGCTAGACACACAGACCAACCATTTTACGGAAAGCTGCCGAAGAGAATCGTAAAGGTCCTTCCAAAGTGAGATCTCCGAATATACCCTTCTCCAAAAGACAATGTACCTACCAGTGTCTGCTTTCTTTTGGTTGGATGTATATCTTAATAAAGGGTGGGGAAAAAGTTAATTTTAATAGCAGATCCTCCCTACCTTATCACACACCTCTGCTTTTTTTAAAGGACAGATCAAAGGTGATCACGGATATCGGTATAAGTCACACGTAAATTTCTTTATTAGGATAATCTGTCATCCATTTCCATTTTTTTCCCCTTGGGGGGAAAAAAAAGAAAACGAAAGAAAGAAAGCATAATCAAAAGCCTAAATGACAAAGAGTTGACAGTCAGATTCCGCGGTAAATGATTCCAGAGTTGCTGGCCTGTGGAGACGCAGAGGAAGTCCCCAGCAGATCTGATTAATTCCAGTCTCTCCAGCTGCCGGGGAGCAGAGGGTAAGCAGTTTCTCAGAGAGGAGCCTATTACCACTACTAGGCTGAAATAGATCTAATCAACTCACAGCCGCTCCAAAGAAAACTTTACAGGTTTAGCTCACTAAGGCAGTGCTTTAAAATGATGACTACAAAGGATCATGGGAGTCTGAAAGCATTTAGTCTTTATTGCAGCTCAAGGAAATTTTCTGCTGTGGTTAGGTCGTGCTAATTTACTGAACATGACAAAGCCCTCCCAGACTGGGTGACATCATTTGTTTAAAGGCCCCAGTGCTCATACGGGAATATTTTGAAGATGACTTTTTTTTTTCTTCGAAAACACTTACTTTGTTGATGTTTCATCGGTGTTGGGGCTAATTACATGCACCATTATAAATGTCTGGACTAACCTACTTTAACGTTTAATTTAAACAACAATGCTCTGTAATTTGTCATGGTACTTACAAAGTGATGAACATTGCAACTTGGTTTCTAAGCAATCACCGTTTTATCTGTGCATCTTTTAAAAAAGGAAATTCCTGACGGGGAGGGAGAGTCTTTGAAATGAATGTGAGGTTCACACCACCAGCTTTGGAATGACACTCAGTGACACAGCAATTTGTGTGATAGAAAACACTCAGAGCTGAATGGATTGAAAAATGGTATGAAATAACATACTCTATCAAACAAAGTTCTGAGTTTTTGTAAATACTCACACTGGATTGTATACCCACCTCCTCTTTAATGGAAAATAAACAGAGGGAAATTATTAAGTCCAGATAGATGCACATGTTAGATTGAAACCAAATAACCATTTGTTTTGTTTTTTTTTTTCTTTTGGTTGTTGGAAATCTTTGTAAAGATTTGCAGAGGTAAATCTGCTTTTGTTTAAATAATCAAGATTTGGAAACTCTGCAGGAGTTACATGATATGTTGTTTAGAGTGCTGTGTGTGATAGCCAATAGGCTCACCACACACTTATTAAATATATTGATTACTAATGAATTCCCTGATCATACCCCCAAAAGAAATTAAAGGACTGTATTTGAATCTTTGAATTTAAGTTAATTACAGATGCTAATCTGCAAACTGTTTCCTTCAGAAGATTTCTGTTGAAGGAAGATATGGTAGACCCAAAAGATGAAGATTGAGGAAGCAGAGAGAAGATAAATGATGGATAGTTTAGGATTTTAATAAGCCCTGAATCTGTTAGTCATTATTTGGTTAAGAATGTGTGATCAGGGGAGGACTGGACACACCACAAGACCACTGGACACACCACAATTTCAGAAAAAGCAAAATATAGTCATGGGTGATATTCTGAAGAAAAATCTCCAAGATTGCACTGGAACTTAACTTCTAGATTTTGAAAAAAAGCAAAACACAAAACCCTAGGCTGCAGAGCATTTAAAGAACTTATCATAACAACACCTAGTTGCTACTATAGCCTGACATTCATTACTGTCTGAGTTACAGTTAAGCCATTCGTATACTCAGAGCTTGTGCTGATCAAATTTCTTCCTTGAAATAGAGTTTTGCATTATTTGTCACTTACCCGGAGCTTAAAACAGTCCTGTGCTTTCTTTCACATCAAGGATCCCAGATGTACTGTAAGAATCCATATCTGAATAGGATTTGTAAATTTCTGACTTTCATCAGAATATCATTTTTGGTTACATTATAATGGACTTGATCTACATTCCTGGAGTTCAAGCAGGATTTGTATTTAGATCAAAGAAAAATTTTCTTTTCTGAGGTTTTTCAATCTTGTTTCATTCAGGTAATATTAAGCTACTTAAAATTTTAACACTGAGAATCCAGCATTATCCCTAAAATAGATATAAATGTCTCTGGAACTGTAAGATTGAAGAGGTCCATCCCCATCAGCTACAAGTTCATGGCAGTCACAGGACACCAAAGGTCTACTTCTGTCTCTTTAAGTGACAGTTCCTAGTGGCCTCAAAGGTGCAAGCAATTAGGTAGATATGTTTTAATTGGTTTGACATGACTGTTCTGTTTCTCCACACTGAGAAACTGCCTTCAAAAATTTCATGGATAGATTTTTGACCACACAGATAACTTTTAAACATATGATGCTGCATAGTTCTGCAGTGTCTAACAGGGAGCCAAATGAAATTAAAATACTTCTGGAGAGTACCAAAAGCACGCGGCTTCTGTGGTTGGCTTGATTCTTAAATAGAGCACTGGGCAGTGGAGGCCCAAGACATGAATATTTTTATCAAACTATGTCTGTAAGGGGCTTCCCAGGTGTCTCAATGGGTAAAGAGTCTCCTGCAATGCAGGAAACATGGGTTCGATCCCTGGGTAAGGAAGACCCCCTGGAGGAGAACATGGCAACCCACTCTAGTATTCTTGCCTAGAGAACACCCTGAACAGAAGGGCCTGGTTGGCTACAGTTCTTGGGGTGGCAAAGAATGGACACTGCTGAAGTAACTGAGCACACACACAGCTCTGTAAGTTTCAGGCTGTTACAAAGCCTAATGACAACACAATATATACCCATTGTTTTGGGGAAAAGTAATAGTGGAGGAGAAGAAATGGAGGACCAGGAAAGAGAAAAGTGAAACCATCAGCACAAATCCATCTAGAAAACACCTCAAAGCCTACTAATATCCAATGGTAGTGTCATTTTCACCTACAAAGCGGGAGCTCTTAGAATCTCCTCTTGATTATGTGACAAAGAAAACCAAAATCACTGATCGTCAAAATCTGAAAGCTGGATAGCTTTAAGAGTTATCACATCATAGTAATACATTCATAAAGTTAGAATATTGAAAAAACAGAAATGAGATGAATGATGATAGAAAACACCCTGAATGTAGCAAACTTTTATTGAGTACGTGAGCATATAATTTTAGGAAAGACTGAGCTGCTGGCCGTCTTGCCTGGATGTGTTATTGGTGCATGCTCAGTTGTTCAGCCATGTCCACCTCTCTGTGACCCCATAGGCTGTAGCCCTGCCAAGCGCCTCTCTCCATGGAGTTTTCCAGGCAAGAATACTGGAGTGGGTTGCCATATCCTTCTCCAGGGGATCTTCCCAACCCAGGGATCAAACCCAGGTCTGCTGCATTGCAGGTGGACTCTTCTACCACTAAGCCACCTGGGAAGCCCTTACGTGACTGGAGGAGTTCTCTCTTATAGATTTTGCCACCTGAATGCCATGCTGAAGTGAATATCATGTGTCTCTAATCAACGTCATCCCAGAAAGTCATGAAGATACAGCCGTGTCACTGGAGCCTTCAGGTCACAGGCAGAGCAGCAAAGGGAACCTGAGTGCATACGCATGGTGTCCTTTTGCAGAGAGTTCAAGTTTGGGACCAGAGAACCACCTCTTGAGGAAATAGCACCAACAACCAAAAGAATACATTTTAAACTTGTTTTTGAGGGAAATAGGGATGGTTCTGCAATCCCCTGGATTTGCTTTATTGTTTTATCTCTTCTGCAGAGACCACAGTGATGTCATATGGGATCTGGCAGTAGAGACAGAGTGGTGCGGCAGATTTTTAGACTCAGTTCCAGGGGCTGCCCTTTTTGACTGGCTACCTCCATGTGGTTTGGCTTCTTCGTGGCATTCAATAGGCTTTGTGTTTCTTTTTATGATTTATTTTTAAATCTCTGCGTGCTAGAGTGTTTGTGCTACTGAATGCTGCTCTAGTTTTCTTTACATGCCAAATACTCAACACGGAATCATAAAGATGTGCTAATTAAACTCAAACCATTTCACATCTATTAATTCAGACTGTGGTCTCTCATCAGATTTCATATGTTAAGTAGGACTCGGGGCTGGTCAACAGATGTACACTATTCGCCAGTGTGGTGAGCAACCAATTGCAATGACCATTCCCAAGGCAGAGGTTTTTTGTTTTTTTTTTCCTTTTCCTTGTTCAGATGTCAAAGATTTACATTTCAGTTCAGATAGACATTTGGCACCAGCAGAGAAAACTACATCTTATGGCTCCCCAGGGTGAATACCAGTTGTAGTTATTTTAATGATTTCCAACATTTAGCTTTTCTCTTGAATGGCTACTCTTTCTTTGATTCTGCTACTGAGGTAAGCCATGATCAGTAACCCACCCTGGACAGACTGAGGCCAGCACGGGATGATCTGATATATCCCCTCAGGGCATGCGGCATGTCCCTTCTTAAAAAAAAAAAATTGCTAACATCCCAACCAAAACCACAAGTAAGGATCCATCATGAATGAAAAGAACCAAACCCTCTGAGGAGGACAGAGGGACAAAGAACTTGATGTTTTCAGAGACCAGATTCAGTGCAAAATGCTGTATAAAATGGCACACATTGAAATTATTAATTCAATCATTTCTATCTGCATTCTTGCAAAAGACACGCAGAGGAAATACATCTTGTGCCTCAAAAAACAAATCTACCAGAAGATGAAGACCACCCAACGGAGCACCCAACACTTTCATCAATGTCTTTAGTGCAAAGAAAGAAAGATTATACCCAAAGTGAAGCTCAAAGCTTAACACTAAAGGATGGAGTTTCTTAGAGATGCCTCTGTGGATCCATCCCCAGTGAATGATATCTGACAGTGAAAAGGCTATGCAAATTGCCACTGCTCAAAAATCAAAGTTGTTGTAAAGCAATTATCCTTCAATAAAAAAATAAATTAAAAAAAAAATCAAAGTTGAAGTCCAAAGATCTCTATTCAATCAAAGGATTCCTTTCTGCCCCCTGGTAGATGGAGACACATTTCTACATGCCCACTGAAAGTAAAAGTCACTCAGTCGTGTCCCTCTCTTTGAGACACCATGGACTATACAGTCCATGGAATTCTCCAGGTCAGAATACTGGAGTGGGTAGTCTTTCCCTTCTCTAGGAGATCTTCCCAACCCAGGGATTGAACCTAGATCTCCCGCATTGCGGGCAGATTCTTTACCAGCTCAGCCACATTATGTTCTTTGTAAAAATGGGGACTTCACTGAATTTCTGAAAGTAGGTTTCTGAAAAACGTGAACTATGGTGTGGTCAGATTTAACCAATTTTCTTCCTAGTGAATGCTTTGTAATAAAGCAACCATTTAATATGGGCGATTCTCTGCTTCCTTTCTTTTAATATGTGAAGAGACATTTTGGGGGAGTACGTGGCTGTGTGCATTGTGGTCTTGGGGTCTTCTCCACCATGGCTTTCTCCCTCTCCATCGTTTTCTTTTTCCCTTCTCTTCCGCTCATAGCCAAACCAGAAGCTAAGAAGAGAAAATATATTTTGATCTCTCCTTTCCCTCCCTGAATTTTTTTCTGGCATCCATCCTTGATGATTTTCCTCCTTTTTCTCATCTTTTCCTCTCCAATGTCTGGGGTAGTATTGGCTACACTATTGCTTTCAACAGATGCATGACTTTGAAGAACTAGTGCCCTAAAAGTGAAGGTGAAAGTTCTAGTCACTCAGTCATGTCCAACTCTGTGTGATCCCACGGACCACAGGCTGTCCACATGTGTCCCAGGAGCCTGACAGGCTCCTCTGTTCATGGGATTTTCCAGGCAAGAAGACTGGAGTGAGTTGCCATGCCCTCCTCCAGGGGATCTTCCCAACCCAGGGACCAAACCCGGATCTCTCTCATTGTAGGCAGATTCTTTACCATCTGAGCCAGGAAGGAAGCCCCAACCTAAAGTGTTCGTGTATCTTCCAAGCCAAATAAAAACAATATTAGAACAAATGAATAAATGGACAATGGTAGTGCACCAAAGGAGACTTCATTTCCATTTGGGTCACCCTTAGAGAAGCACGTTTGAGTGTGCTGTGCTCTAAAATGTTATAAAATTCTTGCCAAAGGTAAAAACAATATGTAAGGGTGATATTGCCTTGTCACAGAAGCACATCTTGTTGAACGTGGTGCCTAGCCACAGGATTTCACAATCTTTGGGGATTGGCAATTCACACGGTTCAAAATCCCATTTGCAACCCAGCTTTCCCCAATCCCATGAGATGCACTGTGAGAGCATTTTAATATAATAGTCTTCTCAGAGTTGAGAACTCTAGGTTGATATACCCTCATCTAAGACAAAGGCGCAGGAAGCAGGGTTGAGTTAATGAATTGATGGAGTAAAAAATGCTTTGTCTTTTATGATTTCCATCCTGCATGTGCTTTTCCTGTCTGCTTTTCACTATGATTTTACAACTGATTCTTTTTTCTTTACAATTGCTTCTATCAGAACAACACAGGCACACAAACTTTGAATTGCTACCACCTTCACTTAATCCTTTACAGAGACAATGATCAGAATAATACCTGTTTCAAGAATAAAATGCCAGTCCTCCCACCCCCAGCCCCGCCTCTGATCCCACATCCTAAAAAAACCACTTCGTTTCCTCTGATCTGTGAGAAAACAGTGCTTTATGAACAGTATTGTTTTCTCTGTACACGCCTTTTTTCCATGGAAAGTGTTTGAAGACCAATCAATGTTCTATTTTAATCAAAACTTCCCCTGTGGCTCAGCTGGTAAAGAATCCGTCTACAATGAGGGAGACCTGGGTTTGATCCCTGGGTTGGGAAGATCCCCTGGAGGAGGGAAAGGCTCCCCACTCTTGTGTTCTGACCTGGAGAATCCCACGGGCTGCATAGCCCATGGGGTCACCAAGAGTTGAACACGACTGAGTGACTTGCACTTCACTTCCGCTCCCCAGTATCTTTCGTTTGTATTTTCTGAAGTCTCAAGTTCACATGAAAATAATTCTCTCAAAAAAAAAATAAATAAAGGCTCCTGGAATTCCCTGAGGTCCGGGGGTTAAGACTCAGAGGTTCTAATGCAAGGGTTCGAATCCTGGTCAGGAAACTAAGATTCCACATACTGCGTGGCATGGCCAAAAAAAAAAAAAAGAAGAAAAAAGAAGAATTTACTTTAAAAAATGGCTTCTAAATTCCTGGAAACAAATGCCAGACAGAGTTCCTTATGTTTGCCTTCACCAGAGAGTTCACTTTTCAGAACGTCCAGGGAACTTGGAAAATTGAGCAGGACAGGCAGCTTAATCGCTGGCTGAATACCGATGACACTACTAGGTAGTGTGATGCACACGTGTGAAAAGTAAGAGACAAAAAAGGTGTGAGGATAATATGGAGCCCTGGTCAACGTAGAATTAGACTACTTTCCAACTGTTAACACTGGGCTGTGGAATCATATATCATTCTCAGAGTCAATCATCACTTTGAAAGTCAAGCTTCTGATTTAAAGGGGAAAAAGATCTCCACTCTGTGTGTTTTGTGGTGATTTCCAGCTTAGATGGGAGCTCTTCCTAGGATCTCCCTTTCCTAAGCCTCAAGATTTGTCGTCAGCCCGGACTCCTTCAAGGCTTGTCATCACGACCCATACTTCAACATTTACATCTTTCCCTAGCTGTAAATCATAAACAAAAACAACAGAACCTTTTTCCCTGAAAAATATTTATGCCTAAAATTTTGCACGTGTGTCAAATGAAAGTAATGGGATGGAAACGAAAAGATTTGGTTGAGATAGAAAAGATAAAAATCAACCAGGTGACATTTGCCTTTTGATCTATACCTTTGAGTAAACGGATAACTTAACCTTAAACCCTTTTATCCGAATGGTCTTAATTCAGCCATTGTCACTAGAATTAGAGAAAGAGAAGGAGAAGGAAAAAAAGAGAAAGAAGAAAAGAGAGCCCATTACAAATCAGGACAAAAAGTAACGCAATGTAGTAATTCCAAGAACAGTTCTAACTTTTTTGGAGCACGTGAATTGACATCACAACATTTAAGAATGAAACAGAAATTAGCTCCTTAAAGTGGTCCTGTGACTTTAATTATTCAAAAAGTACACCAATATAATGAGTTTTTAAATATTAAAACTCTTCCCTATTGTCACCACCTACACTATCTATTGTGAGCTCTTAATTTACAGAGCAATTAAGTCAGGACCCTCATTTATCAGGACATGTGCATTTGTTAGAAACGTAGTCAGTTTTTATTAATTGATGCTATAGAAATACAGAGGTGAAATTAATGTGTGCCTTCAGAGGTCGTGCCCGTGGTGGTGGGGGGCTCGTAAGGAGTAAGACGTGAGATAAATAAGTCACTGCTATTTCCTGATTACTCTAGAGATCACGGAAATATTAAGTGGCACAATGGGTACCGTTCTCAGCCAAAATGCTTGCAAGAAAATGCCCCCTGAGTTTTTCTCTGGCAAACATCTGTCATGGGTAGTAGCTGAGAAATAGGGAAACTTCAAAGCAGTACTTTCTGATTATTAGCAGAGTGTGGAGTGTAATGTTCTTACATTTTAATGCAAACCAAGTGTTGATGAGCTGAGAGGGCAGAATTAAAAAGTAGCCCAAATTTCCTTTGTTCTTCAGGATGGGGCTGACAAGAACATTCACAGCCTGTAGTGTTCCCCAGTCCTTAGCAAGTTGCAAAGCACAAGAAATTCCAGCTCCAGAGGTACATGGTGGAAGCAGAGCAGGACTAGGTAGGACTTGCCCTGATGACCAGTTACAGCCACCATGGCTCTGTCCAGTCACCTGGCGTCCACTGCTCAGCGTACATGGTTCAGAGACAATCTTATCCAAAGTGGTCACAAAGGAGCTTGAGTAAGTTTAAGTGGGGTGTCTTCTGCAAATGGACTTCTCTATGAAACAGAAATTGACTCACAGACATGGAGAACAGACTTATAGTTCCAAGAGGGATGGGGGGAGGGTGGGATGGATTTGGAGTCTGCGATTAGCAGATGCAAACTATTATATGTAGGATGGATAAAGAGCAAGGTCCTACTGTATAACAGAGGGAACTATAGTCAATATCCCATGATAAACCACAATGGGGGCCAAAAAAAAAAAAAAAAAAAAANAAAAAAAAAAAAACAGAAGCAGATTCACAGACATAGAAAACAAGCTTATGGTTACCAAAGGGGAAAGCGGGGGCATGGAAAAATTCGGAATTTAGATTAACAGATACAAACTACCATACATAAAATAAACAAGGACCTACCGTATAGCACAGGAAAGTACATTCAATATCTGTAATAACCTATAATAAAAATAATCTTTAAATGCATATGTATATCACTGAATCACTTTACCATACATTTGAAACTAACAGAATATTTTAAATCAACTATATTCCAATTACAAAGAGAGAAAAAGTACTATGTCCTTGCCTCAGGAGGTTACTACCACCTCACAAAATTGTGCTGTAAAGGTTAAAGTAGGAAGACACTCTCTGTTGTGAAATATAAACACAGAGTATGAAAACTATCTGAGTAATTATGTCAACATTTCTGCCAGTTGTTGGAATGATTTGAACATAAAGGGACTGAGTATTTCCTTGGACAAATAGACACACACAGTGTTAGTATTTAGCTAATTTTTAAAAGAATTTGAAAAAGAATAGATATATATGTATAACTGCATCACTTTGCTGTACACCTGAAAAGAGCACAATATTGTTTATCAACTATACTAGACTCAATCACTAAGTCATGTCCGACTCTTTGTGGCCCCATGGACTGTAGCCCTCTAGGCTCTCCTGTCCATGGGATTTCCCAGGCAATAATACTGGAGTGGGTTGCCATTTCCTTCTTCAAGGGATCTTCCCCACCCAAGGACTGAACCTGAGTTTCTTGAGTCTCCTGCATTGGCAGACAAATTCTTTACTAGTGGCACCAATATACTCCAATCTAAAAAGTTTTTTAAAAAAATAGATTGGATAGTGCAACAACCTCCAAGCATTTTTAATCCCTCAGAATTTCCACAGTCCACACTGGAAACGGAAACTACACCAGGAAAGCATACCACCCCCAGAAGATACTTCCCAAGGTCTGCAAAATAAGTCACTTGCCTCCTCTGGGCATTTGCCATTCTACCAAGTTTTAAGGTCACGTGCACAAGCTGACAGGTCAAGCTCCCCACTCCTGGAATCTGAGGGTAAACGGAGAAGACAGCCTTTCACTCCTAACTCCTGGTGGCTTGGAACCATGGTCTCTTGTTCAGCGGCTGTCGTGGCCGACTCTGTGCAACCCCATGGACTGCAGCACACCAGGCTTCCCTGCCCTTCACTCATGGTCTCTAGAGTACTAGAAAGTTTGATGGGACCATGCCACATGGTCCCCTGTCACTAGGACTTGCTGAATATTCCTTCATTTCTCATCCAGACAGGCAGCTGAGAAAAAAAAAAAGGCAAGCAAGCAAGCAAGCAAACAGCAGGGCAACCAACGCTGTCTTCCACAAATGCTCTGTAATAAATTGTTCTTTCAGCAGTGCAAAAGACAGATTTTTCTTTCCTCTGCTTCTTTCCTCCTTCACTGGGGAACCACCAATGGGAGGCTGGCTTTCCCACCTGGCCCTGGCTGCTGTGCCCATAAATTTGCCTATGCGAAGCCTGTTTACGGGTCGCTGATGGAACACGGAGCCCGTGCATTTTGTAAGCACCGGGTAGATAATCATGGTAATTGATGTTTGGAGCTGTGAGCTCCTAGGAGCACGGGGTCTCTTTCTCCCAGTGAGGCCCTGCTCTCTGTTATCAGTCCGGCCCATAATTAAATATCACTCTTTTACAATATGTTTCAGGCTCCTTAATGAGTCTAAAGCAGAGAGAGTCACCTCTTTCCCCTCTGAGCTTTATTTGCTTGTTATTAAACAATGTTATTGAGCTTCCTTCGTTCCCTGTGTTGCCAAACCTGCATCATTTCCGTTTTATAATTGCACAATTAGAGCCGGGGCTCTGCTTTCATACATCAGCAGGCCCTGCGTGTGTGTGCATGTGTGTGCGTGTGTGTTCAGGGAGAGAGAGAGAAGGAAAAATCAGGTGTTCACAGAGACTACTCAAATGCATCTTATTTTCATTAGCTGCCAGATTTTGCAAAATGGGAACCGATTTATCATGAGCCACTTTCTCCTATCAACCACCTCCACCAACAACACCGTGACTTTCCCTGTGACCTTGCTCTGTGTGGCGGAGGGTCCAATTTGCTCATTGTGACTCGCTTCATAATCCTGTGCCCCTCCCCCGCGGCCCTTTTTTTTTCTCCCTCCCCCAAGCAAAATCCGGTCATTTATATTCTGAGGCTAAACGGTCCTCTTTTTGCCCCCAAAGCTGGCGAGCTGTAGAACACTGGTAATTCCTTCTAACGAATTTCCAGAGAGCTCCTCCTCTTACACAGGCTTTCTCTCTCTCTCTCTCTCTCTCTCTCTCTCACACACACACACACACACACACGCATACACACACCCTTACAGGCACCCCCTTAAGCTGCTCTAAGCAGTGTATTAAGTAGCTGAAGAAAATCCATTCACATTCTGCTGCGTCGCTTTCTTCCCAAGTCATGAACCCATCACAGACTTTTTCGAGCTGTGGGTTGCCACGGTGAAGATTTACAATGCCAGTTATTCATACATCTGCCTTCTCTTTTCTCCCCCCCTTATTCTTAAATCCCTCAGGCTAGGGCAACCTTGATACTGAGACTCGTAAAATTCATGCAGGCTTATCATCCTTGGTGAAGGCTCCAGGCTGCACCCCGCACCCCTCAGCCTGCTCAGCGC
>SJYQ01000953.1:1227956-1271848 GCA_006410935.1 Redunca redunca
TGAAATACACAGTGGCCTCAGTTTGAGTAACCCGAAATGAGAAAGCTCACCCATTAGTGTCCAAGAGCTAAGGGAGCTGCTGGAACATAGACCTCCTCTCTTCTCATCAAAAATCCTGCAGGAGGAAGCTTCAGTGCTTCCTCAAGAGATGCATTTGATGGCCAGTGTTTTCTTTGTGATCGTTTTCACTTAATTCTCCTTCTCCTAATTGTTATTAAATTCATTGTTCCTCAAGAATGTGGAAAAAAGAGAAAAATAAATATTTTCCAAAGCAAAAAATGAATATTTTAATGAAGCCATTGAAATTTTCACCAATCTGAAAATGAAATGAATACTGTGATAACATAATAGAGAACTATGGTCAAAGACTTGCAGCCTCTTTGTAACATTTTGATGGGAAATGATGATGATTGTAGCAGGTGTTAATCTGAAACTCTTTCTAAAAAGTTGATAAAGTGATTTTTAGCCAAATTGAAATAGAATTCTGTCTCAGAACTGTTGTGTTTCTAACCTTCTATTTTCATTTATTACTTTCAGAAATACAAACTGTATCTTCCCTGGCCACCTCCATTCCCCTGGTTTGGGCTGTGGTTGGTACATCCCCAGGGGCATATCCCCCTTCATGGCACCTCCTCCCATTCTCTGACCTTGGCCATGAGCATCCCTGGAGGCGGGCAGGTGTGCGATCCTTGAGCTGCACGGGCTCCACTGGGGGCAGGGCTGCTCAGGGGCCACATTCTGACCCACTCTGAAGCATCAGTGAGTACTCCACAGGCTACCTTTCAGACGCTGCTCAGTTCTGAGAGAGGCTGGAGATGTCATCCAGGAATCCAGGAAGGGATTTGAGAGGAAGTCACACCAAGGAGGGGCCTTGATTGTCCTCACGGGTGTGTGCCTGGGATCTCAGCTTCCTCCCCAACAGGACGAGGAGACTGCGTGGTGTGACCCCTCGGGTCCTATCTACTGTTCCATGGCCTAGCTGCAATTCCATTCACTGTAAGCAAGAGCTTGGTTAACCTGAGCGTTTTCTTCCAGTTCAAGGTTGCCTGCAGAGCTCAGCCTCCCCAGGGTGGCTCAGGCGTGGTTTGGGTCTGCCTTCTCTGTTGAGGCCACGACTGCACCGTGTAGGAAACAGCCTCAGAACATAACACGACACAGTGGTTGATGCAAAATGCCCAGAAATCCAAGCTGTTGATTTATTGTTGCTGTTCAGTTGATAAGTCACGACCAACTCTGCAACCCCATGGACTGCAGCATGACAGGCTTCCCTGACCTTCACTATCTCCTAGAGTTTGCTCAAACTCATGTCCATCAAGTCTATGATGCCAACCAATCATATCATTCTCTGTCGCCCCCTTCTCTTCCTGCTCTCAATCTTTCCCAGCATCAGGGTCTTTTCTAATGAGTTGGCTCTTTGCATCAGGTGGCCAAAGTATTGGAGCTTCAGTTTCAGCATCAGTCCTTCCAATGAATATTCAGGGTTGCTTTTCTTCAGGACTGACCCCACAGAAAACTGGGGAAGAACCATGTGCAGTAGCTGTGGCTATGTTTTCTGAGACTACATCCTTGAAGCAAGGATAAAACAAGAGCAACAGAAGGAAAGAAATTCTGTTGTATTTTGTTATATTATTTATTTGATTTTTAATTTAGTCTTTTTTCTTTCTGGCATAACCCCTTTCCTTCTAGGTAGAACTTTGCTCTTCCAAACCATGCCCTAGCCCACTCCTGTCCCCATGGCTCCTGGGTACCACCAGGCTCTGTTTCAGAGGTCTGAGCAGGTGGATCTGACCACCTTCATTGGCCCTGAATACACCTCTGAATAGTGTCATCTATAGCATCTCACTACCATGTGGCCTTACGTTCTCTTAGAAAACCATCTGGCCTGTATATCTGGGGATTATTAAGTTGACATTCAGTTAAACTTTCAAAATAATCTATCAGTTCAGTTCAGCCACTCAGTTATGTCCAACTGTTTGTGACCCCGTGGATTGCAGCATGCCAGGCTTCCCTGTCCATCCTGTCCATCATCAGCTCCTGGAGCTTGCTCAAACTCATGTCCATTGAGTCGGTGATGCCATCCAACCATCTCATCCTCTGTCATCCCCTTCTCCTCCTGCCTTCAATCTTTCCCAGCATCAGGGTCTTTTCCAATGAGTCAGTCGATGGCCACTCACAAATAAGGCTTCCCAGGTGGCTCAGTGGTAAAGAATCCACCCACCAATGCACAATACACAGGAGATTCAGGTTTGATCCCTGGGTGGGGAAGATTCCCTGGAGAAGGAAGTGCAACCCACTCTATCATTCTTGCCTGGAGAATCCCATGGACAGAGGAGCCTGGCAGACTACAATCCATGGGGTCACAAGTGAGTCAGACACAACTGAGCAACTAGACAGCAGCAACACCAACAATATGGGCAGACAGAACAAAATAACAAAGAATCAAACATTTTCCTGTTTCTTCCTAATACCTCTTCCTTCACAACATACATACAACATACAACATTCCTTCCTTCTCTTCCTGTGTATACAACATACAACATTCCTTCCTTCTCTTCCTTCTCTTCCTATGTATGCACCACACAGCAATTACCACTTTTAGAATTACTGTTGAGTTTGAACAAGAAGAAAAATATTTTATTCTGAAGCATTTGTATGTACATAGTGTACTATGTACTACACTAATTCATTAGTCTTTTTCTCCATTTTAATAGCTGTTTTTCCAGTTTTATTGAAATACAATTGACGTAACATTGTATAAGTTACCCAACATAATGATTTGACATGTAAATATGTCATGAAATGATTACCACAAGTGTAGTGAATGTTCTTCAACATACACAGTTACAATTTTTTCCTTTATGTTGAGGACTTTTAAGCCCTACTCTCTTAGCAACTTTCAAGTATAGGAAACAGTATTGTTAAAATAGTCAGCATGCTGGACACTCATCCCCTTAGAAATTGTTTATTAATGTAAGTGAAAGTTTATACCTTTTGACCTTGTGGGTTTTCATAGCTGCTTTTAAATTTTAGAGCAAGTATTCTTCTCTAAAAATGGTGACTATTTTGAAACGTCTTACAATTTCAAGGAATTGGCAAGATCACTGCAATAATTTTTTTGTGTTCTTCCCAAAAGATGACTTTCTGCTGATGTGACTTGGTTCCATCACCAGCTGAAGATAATTATCAATAGCACAAGAGGCTTACTCTATGTTGGACATGCTCATACACTGGAATGGCACCCTCCTCTCTGACCTGTGTAGGGAGAACAATAGTCTCTGTGCCACCAAAGTATCTAAAGAGGAAGGCATCGGTCCTTGGAAAACCCATCTTATTATTTGGTTTACTTCTTTTGAGCTGTACTGTTACCTTAAAACCATTATGCTGTCAAAAATGTCTTTTCTGCCCTGTTCCAATCTTTTAACACTCTTAAGACAGTAGGTGGTGTAGGAAGGAAGGGACTCCCTTATTCAGACAAAGCCTGCCAGCAGCACTTACTAAACTTGGGCCATCCAGGACCTTGGCCAATCAACAAAGAGCTGTGAGCTCTACTTAGCCTTATCAGATAGTTACCTGGTTTTTTTGTTTGTTTGTTTGTTTTTGTTTTGTTTTGTTTCATTTTTTCAGATTTTTACACAGAATAGTTTCTCGGGGCCAGAGCTTTCTCACAGTCCTTACTGGGTGGAGATAACAGTCACTGTCTCCTTTCTCTGTCGCAGACAGCCACCCACACTGCCTCCCATGTTTGTCTGTGTCTTCAGAGAATCTTTCTTCCCTGTTTTCAGCGCTAATGGTAAAGAACCCACTTGCCAATATAGGAGACACAAGAGTCTCAGGTTTGATCCCAGGGTTGGGAAGATCCCCTGCAGTAGGAAATGGCAACCTGCTCCAGTATTGTTGCCTGGAAAGTCCCATGGACAGAGGAGCCTGGTGGACTATAGTCCATAGAGTTGCAGAGTTGGACATGACTAAGCACACACACCACCATCTTTCATGAACCTTTAGGGAGAGTATAGGTAGCAGATTTGATGGGCTCACAAAGGATACTGATCCATCTTTAGAGATGTGGATGGGTTAATATCAGAGAGGCTTCAAGAACTTAGGTCTGACTATGGGGGTTTTCCTGGGCAATAATCCCACTTGCAGTGGGGTTGGAGAGGAGAGACCAGCAAACACCCAGTTCCCAGGAGTTACATCTGTGTTGGATCGAGACCCATGTGAGGCAGCATCATCCCTCTGTCCCAGGTTCCCACCACTGCCCTAGAAGAGGGGGTTCTCTAGGTAGACAATCCCCATCAGACATGTTCAGACAGGGGCTCTGGCAGGACACTCGTAAGAGGGCGGAACAGCCCAGGAAGCTCTCCAGCGCACTGTTATCAAGTTGCACGCTCTTATCCACCATCCAGTCTTCCCACTGACATTTCATCTCCTTGCCTGAACCTTCCTGAGTTCATTTCTCTTCCTTTGATGCCAAAACTTTCCCTGAACCCAGCCTTTTTTGGATGCCAATTTCCTAACCAGATCATGATTTGCAAAGAGACATCCTGGACTTTGGGTGGCTTTCCTAGGTCTAAGATACCTAGCTCCTTCTCTCTTCGATGGCTAACCTCTGGACTTGACTTCGCTCCAGTTGCTGATTTTCCCCTGGCCCACCAGGAGACTGTCTTTTTCTGACTTCAGAGCTCACAATCCTTCTCTCTGTTCTTGTAGCAACAGAGATATACCTTTATTTTGACATTTATTGCATTATATTGTAAAGACTTGTTGGTGTCCAGCTCAAAAGCCATGAGCAACAGGAAAATAGGGAAAATCAGAAATGCCACTCTAGTCCCAGAAATACACAAGAGGCTGTTAATTATAGATGTTCGGTATATGTTTGTTGAGTGAATAAATGAAAATGAGCCTGCCTGACTTACAGACCCTATGTAACCAGCTCCCCTAAAATATTCATATTTCCATATTTCATTGGCCAAACTCATAGACAAAAATTTGTTTAAGTTGGATCTATCATTTTGGCTAATTTCAGATAATATTGTTTAAATCAGACTTTTGAGGATGTTACAAATATAAATTCTATAATGTCAGCTTACTACCAATGGATAGTCAACATGTACATTTTAAATATGTGGAAATCCGACTACTTATTTAACACTTGTAAGATGGTTATCTAGATATCACTTATATGTGGAATCCAAAAATATATACCAGTGAACTTATTTACAAAACAAAAGTAGACTCATAGACATAGAAAACAAACTTATGGTTACCAAAAGGGAAAGAAGGGAGGGATAAACTGGGAGTTTGAGATTAACAGATACACATTGCTATATACAAAATACATAACCAACAAGGACCTACTGTATAACACAGGGACCTATACTCAGTGTTTTTATAATTACCTATAAGGGAAAAGAATCTGAAAAAGAATAAATTATGTATATATGTACATGAGTGAATAACTGAATCACTGTGCTGGACACCTGAAATGACCACATTATAAATTAGCTATACTTCAATTTAAAAATATAATTATCTAGATGAGTTAATACATTAATGGAAGACATAAGCTTGATAATAAAATGCACAGATTTAAATTTTTTTATAATGGTTGATCTGCATAAGTTTCATTTTTCAAATAAGTGGACTCTTGCTAATGCTTGAGGGTGCTATTAATTTCCTAGGGAGGACCTGAGGAGATATTGTTTCATAGTTGAAGAAAGAACGCTGAGATCAAACTTTGCACCAATTTTATAACCCCTTTGGTTTCAATAATTGAAAGTGTTTGCATGTCTTTCCTTCGTCCCTGTTACCACCATAGTGGTGCCATTGGCAGCTGACGGTCTTACTGAGGGCTCCCCACCATGAGGAATGTGCATTGAGTTCTGGCTTTGAAGGATTCAGTGTCTTCCTGGGTTTGGGAAGATTCCCTGGGGGAGGGAATGGCAACCTATTCCAGTATTCTTGCCTGGGAAATGCCATGGACAGAGGAGCCTGGCCGGCTACAGTCCGTGATGTTGCAAAGAATCAGACACAACTTGGCAACTGAACCACCCCAGCACTGCTAGTGTCTCCCAGGGTACTTTTCTACCCAAAGATGGATGCTCGTGGGACCACGACTGTGGGGCCACAGCCATGGTCCCAAGTTTGCCAGGTTTGGTGTCTGGAAGAGGGTCCAAGTGAAATTCTGCCTTTCTCACTTGGCACTGTGCCCAGAAGGCCTCTTCCGGCCACAAATCTGAAATGGATATTTCAAAGTACTCTTAATAGACTCTGTAAGAATCACAGCTATTCTGTATTTCCTGTACATTACACATCCTTGATTTGGGCAACACAAATATTCTTCCTGTGGTCTTACTCAGAAAGGCTAAAACAATAATATTCTAACCAATTGAATCTGAGGGGGGAAAGACCATCATTTCTGCCTCTGTGTCGCCTTGGGTTTTGCTTCTCACTGAAGCTCAGATACTGTGAACATCCTTCCTGGAGCAGCATGTACAGTGGAGGAGTGGGCTTCCCTGGAGGGTAGTGACCTTCCAAGGGCAAGGCCAGCGGGACGGTTTCAGAGCAGAAGACCTGGCCTTCTGCCAGCTCAGAATTCTGCCCCTGCATCATCTTGTGTCCACATCATGTCCAATCCAAACCCTATAAGTTCTCTTTCTTCTTCCTACCTTCCTCTCTCTTTCTCTTCCTTCTTTTCTTTCTTTCTTTAATTCATGGATGGTCTGGGCAGAATCTCTAAGATGTTTAAATAAGCCCATTCAAAGGACAGATAAAATCCAGTTCTTTCTTTCCTTCTGTGTATTTTTTTCCCCCAATTCTTGTGTTCTAAAATAGCAAGGTTTAGTAATACATATTATCTTTTTCCCAAGCCATATTACTCTTTCATAGTGTGAGCTTTAAAAACAGCCTTGCTAAGAAAGGTGGGTCACTTGTAAATGGAAAGACTGAGGCAGAGAGTGATGAGGCCCTTCTCTCAGGGCCCCTCGTGGCTAAGCCCAGGCTCCCGTGGACTTTGGAAGCTTAATTTATTCCAGAGAAGGGCCAAGTTCCAGACTATGCAACTTACACATGAAAAGGCAACCCAAACAAGACTACTTTCCTGAATTTTAAATAGAAGTCTCAAATTGCCTGCAAGTAAGCATAAAATTCCAAGTTTTACTGTGCAAAAATCCTATAGTATAGGCACACAGATGGACAAATAAGCTGGAAAATGATGACGAGAATGAGAACGAAAAACACCTTTACAATATTTAAATATATTGTAAGATGCATTGTGCTTGCTAGGAAATTAAAACAAATTTTTTACTTGTATGTAGGTTTCATGCCTTCACTACCAATATACAACCAAGACATCATTAAGTATCAATATTCACCTTTTATAATTATGAACTTTAAAAATTTTACATAGCTCTTCTTTTTTTAACTGTTTACTTTATACTGGAATATAACCGATTAACAATGTTATGATAGTTTCAGATGCACAGCAAAGGGACTCAGCCATATATATACATGTATCCATTCCCCCTAAACTCCCCTCCCGCCCAGGCTGCCACATAACATTGAGCAGTAGGACCTTGTTGGTTATACATTTTAAATANAAGGGACTCAGCCATACATATACATGTATCCATTCCCCCTAAACTCCCCTCCCGCCCAGGCTGCCACATAACATTGAGCAGTAGGACCTTGTTGGTTATACATTTTAAATATAGTAGTGTATACATGTCCGTCTCAAACTCCTTAACTATCCCTTCCCCTTAACCTTCCCCTGGTAACCATAAATAAACTCAAAATTTTGACAGAGCTCACCCTTACTCTTAGCAAAATGTTACCTAACTGATGGACATCTGAACAAACCACCGTAACAGGAGCGTGCGTTTGCATCTCACATTACAGTTTTTCTAATGTTTTGCTCTATGGTATATTTGATCATGATGTCTACTCTAGAATATATTTTACATTTCACAGTTTTGTCCCAGCCTAAAGATGGGCAACACTGTAGCAAGATAAGACACCTGAGTGAGACCCCAAGAAGTGGCCCCCCAGGTCTAAACCCCAGTGATGACTACAAAGCTGATGCAGATAAGCATCAAGGAATTCTGGTCAGAAACAACAGAAGCAGACAAACTCACTGACCCGGTGAAGAGGAATGAAAGAGACACAGGAGGAAAGAGGAAGGCCTTTGACCCCAAACAATTCTGAGCTTAGGTCAAATGCTGTTTGCCTGTGGTCTCCTCACCTAGTCCCTGGTAGGGGAGGTTCCGGGGGATTGTGGTGGGATGTCCTAGAGCTGAAGGTCTGTACGGGGTTTGAAGTGCAGTTAGAGAGCATTCTAACTACAGCTGCCGGTGAGAGAAGACCCAGAGAAGTGAGACTGTTAGTAAAACACTCACTGCATGCATGTTCAGTCTTGTCCTAGTCTTCACGACCCCGCGAAATGTAGCCCACAGGCTCCTCTGTCTATGGGACTCTCCAGGCAAGAATACTGGAGAGGGTAGCCATTTCCTTCTTCAGGAGATCTTCCCGATACAGGGATCAAATCCAAGTCCCTGTGTTTCCTGCACTGGCCATCAGGCTCTTTACCCTTAGCACAAAGTGGGAAGCCCAATAAAACACTTAGCTCCAGTAAATAGAATGAGTGATAATTAATTTCTCTTTCTAGTTTTCAATATTGGTCATGGTTTCTTGATTTTTATGTTGAACTCTATGTATATGTGAGTATGCTTGAATATAAATATACATATATATATATACATAAAGGTAAATGTTCATGTTTAATTATATCTTGATTGTATTGTGGTGAAGAAGGCCATGAAACACACATACAAGTAAACCTATTTTGTCAATGTATCTTACAATATAATTTTAAATGTATATGTATATATACATATATATATGTTACAAATGCAACTTTGAATGTTTTAAGTTTATACAGTAAAAAGGTGAAAATTTTCAAGGCAGATAAAATTAGCCCTAACTACTCAGTCTTGTTATTTACATTCAAAAATAATCTTTATATTTAAAATGCTAACCTTGCTAGGCTTGACCTTATACAAGCCTGCATTCTCAGCATTGATTTACAGAACTTATATACTCAGAGAAAAAAAAGATTTTGGAAATAGAAAGTAAGCAATGCTAAAAAAGAAATTATTCCACAAAGCATCACATAGATAGGAACATAACTTGAAACAGTTGACTGTTTACACTATGAATGAAAATTCCGAGTTTGTATGTTTAGTTGGGGTTCTATTTATGCAGCCACTCTCAAAGTAAAGGACGAAATAGAAGATATTTTTAACAATAATCTATCCATACATTCAAAATATTCTTGGAGTTTAACGGAATTTCATACTATGTTATGGCTTGGAATGCACTAAATAGATTTATAGGTAAATTTCCCAAAACAAATCAGTTGAGGCAATATCATAAATGGAAAGATTCTGTACGCAGAAATTTTTTCCCCAGAAAGATATGGATGAATTAACACCATAAACTTGAAATGGTAATTTTATGTTAATCATCTTCTGTGTTTCAGAAAGCATAGATACTTCTGTGCAATGCACTAGTGTGCTTGTGTGTGTGTGTGCATGCACACACATAGGCATAGGTGTGTGTCTGCATCTCTAGATGTTAATGCTTTTCCTGAACAGGCTGGGCTCATTGCAGCAAATACCCGGTGAAGAAATAAATGTCCTTGACATTCCATTTAATAGACAGTGGGTGGCACCATCTTAAGAAGCAGATGATGCAAGTTTGTACTTGGCACTATTCTCTTTATTTGGGCTACAAACTCTATCCAAAT
Source organism: Redunca redunca (assembly GCA_006410935.1). Taxonomy (NCBI): domain Eukaryota; kingdom Metazoa; phylum Chordata; class Mammalia; order Artiodactyla; family Bovidae; genus Redunca; species Redunca redunca. Next base: position 1,237,756 of record SJYQ01000953.1, read on the forward strand.
TGTGAAGGACTTTCCACATTAGTAATTAATAGAGCCCCATTATGCTAACTATCACCCAACTTAGGACATCTTAGAGGAAAGATAAGAGATGAATAATTTGAAGTAATTTTCTTGTAATCATGCCAATCACTTGAGCAAAGTAGTTATTAAAGGAAACAGTATTACGATGAATTATAGGACTTCTTGCACTGAATACCTTTTCTTATCAGCTGCTTATAGTTTCTGATGCTTAAAAAAAAAAAGACAAACAAGCAAAAGTCTATTCCGAAGAACACTCATCCTACTGTAAATACTAGTTTGTTTAGCAAACCCTGCATTTTAATGAGGCTTGAAAGACAGACTTTATCATAGTTTCTGCTCATCTCCTTGAAAAGCGCTGAAGTTTGTCTGTTTCACCTTCCCTTAAAAGGTACATGTGACAAGCTTGAGTCACCTCTGATGACAAGGATTCTTCCAGTTCAGATTTGCTGAAGTGATTAGACATTATTTATCTAATTAAATGTTCAAAACACATCATTATTGAAAGGAATAAATTTAATACATTTGTTGAGCAGTGTTAACTGAAATGTAACTGCACATCATTTGACTTTTTAACATTTTATTATATCTAGTAAGTCTTTCTGTGCTTAATTAAATCAACTTATTTTTTACAGTTAATTTAACGTGATTTCATTTTCGTTCCAGAGTCTGAATCGGATATTATGGAGAAAGCCAACTGTATACACAAATTAAGTTCTGACTCCTCAGGTGCCCCCTTGCGTTTCATTCAAATCTGGAAGCTTCTGGGAATTACCATGTTTTAAATGGATGTTATTTTTCACAGAGTGGAAAGCTGTCTCTTCGTCGTCGTCTTTTTTTTTTCCCTAACTTAACAATTTTTACGGCTACAGAACCATCAGAGTAGTACTGTTTGCATCTTTGATCATGGCCAACTTATGGAAGAAATATTATCTTTAATGCTTGGGGAAAAAAATAAATCAAAAATGTGAAAGGATCAGTCTTAGTCGCCACTCCCTGGAGGTTAGACTTTTTAATTGTCTCTGTAGGAACAAGCGTGTCTAAATAATAACACTACAGTTTCCAAGATGACACCGAGCATTTGAGTAGCAATACTTAGGCGAGAGTGTAACATGCAGGAAGTTATTTTATTATTATTACTATCCTCAAATTAGTGCTTCTCATGATTATTTAGCAGCATTCTTTTCTTCTCAGGAAACCCAAACTATAAAATGGGAGGAGGAGCAGAAATAAAGCCACAAATGTTTGATGCTAATCACAGCAGTGAATCGTGTGACTGGGCAGTGAAGGGGGAGACTGGTACATCCAGATCCCCCCCACCCCAGAAATGCTAAAATGGAGTGCATGGCTGGAAACAAATAGGAAAGAAGATTCGAAGGTTGCAAGGTGGTAGAAAATTCTAATGAGACATTTACGTCAGCTTGCAAAGCTCCTTGTTTTCCCAAATGTTGGAGTGTTTCAGGTTGTGTCCGTCTTCAGCTGAAAAGTCCTAACAGAGAAAGCTTCCGAAATGCTCGTGGAACCATCAGGATGGTGAATTTAAAAGGTGATCACAAATGCATTTGCTGGAGATTAACTACCCCATATCAGAGAACAAAATGAAAAAAAAAGAAAAGAAAAGAAGAGAAGACAGTGAACGTGTGTGTGCTGATGGATGGTCCCTCCAGGGGCCCCCAACATTTTTCAGAAATTCTTGCCCCCCTTGGCTCTGGGGGCCCGCTCCTGGCTGCTTGGTGGCCACTTGCACCAGCTTCGATTCCCCTCTGGGGGAGGTGTTCATGATGGCAAATTTGGCCAAAAGATTTTTTTCATTACCCTCCAACATCTCCTTTCACCTCCAACCTCAAGGCAGGGCCCTGGCTTTCACTTTAGAGCCGGGAGGATAAAGACGTGGGGCCATCCGGGCTGACCCCCAGGGCCCGGCTGTCAATCACGGCCTCCCCATCTCTGCTCCCTTTCACACCAGGCAGCTGGACCCATGGCTGTCAACCAGGTAACAACCTCCAGACAATAGAGGCCTGAAAGCCTGGTCTAGACACTCTTTTAGCCACTTATTTGCTGCTCTTGGCAGCTGTTGAAGCATAAATAAGCAGTTTGTAATCAGAAAGCTGACATCATCGCCGCTCGGCTGAGAGGGGAGATTGTTCCTGAGGTCTGAACGGCTTTTTTTTTTTTTTTTTTTGTGAGTGTGACAAGAGATTCTGGGGTGGAGAATGCAGATTTGTGCCATGCTAAGCTGGTCTTTCTTTGATTTACAGAAGACAATTGGATCAGGTCCCCGGCTCCAGGACACACCAGCATTTTTTTTTTAACATGTTCAGTTCCTGATGACCAGTAAAATTGGATAATAAATTGGGTGGCCATGGGCCATGGGCCGGTCCTGAGAAAGAAGAAAGCAGGGTGCATGGAAGTTTGGGCTTGGGACCTTCTCTGGGCCACCGGACATACATCTCATCCTCCCCTTGAACGTGGGCCTGAGGCATAGTTTGAGGCGGACGCACAGAATGGAGGGTTGGAGTTGGAAGTGTGTGTCTGTACGTTTCATTTCTCAGGAGGCAGCAGAGAGACGGGGGTGTTTATTGCCACTTCCCAAGTGTGGTTCCTGGTTTTTGTTGTTTTTTGTTTTTTTTTTTTCCCAAGATCAAGTTTGCCATTCAAAGTGACTGGCACTTATCCTGGTGAAAGAGAGAACAGACTTGAGCCATTCTCCTGAACTGTGGATTCTCTAGCATCTCTGCAACTGAGAAAACTGCCCTCTCTCTGAGGTTCTCTCCCCCAGAACTGAGGTTGTTATCAGAAGGAGCCTAGCTAGCAAGATGGCAGACTGTTATTTATGTATAATAATTGATTTCTTAGAATTCTTTTGAGGATGTTCCCCAAAGGAAGGAGAGCTTCTTTAGTTTCTTTTGGCAATGAGGTCTTGATGACTCTCGGGTCTGCCTAGAAATCTGCTCAGGGTCTGTTGGCAGATGCCCAGCCCAGATGAATTCCAAGGTGCCAGGGAGCCTGTTACCTGAAAGCCGTTCAGGTGGTGCTGCCCATCTCCAGTTTCACTGACCAAAAAAGACAGTTTCACAAAAATATTGACTTCCTATCTCCTGGAGGGTCCCTGGTATTAGTTGCTATAAGTAGCTCATGATTTAGAATACAAAGGCATTTCCAGAATGCATGTTGAACAAAATGACATAGCAGATAATTGAAATTTATTTGCAATTTTCAAACTACAATAAACACAATTCTCCTTTTCTTTCATTAATAATCGCACGGCTAATGCATAGCAATTCCTTCTGCAGCTTTTACAAGCAAACTTGAGCTGCTGTGTTGTAATAGCTGGAAAAGTTAATGTAGCTTGAACAAGGTTCCTAATTGTCCCTGTCTCTGTCATATTTGTCTACTTGAATGGTCCTAAATACCACAGCGATTAATTACTCCAGAGCAGGTATTACAAGATGTTATCATCTTTCCCCGACTGTCTGGGTGAATGGAGAGAAGCGGGAGACTGTGCCAGTGTTTCATCTCTGCTCTTCCTGTAAGGCACTTTAACCAGAAGATTTAACGTGTCAAAGTTAACTGCGTTCTCTAGCAGATATTCACATTCTAATTAAAGATTAAGAACGCAGTACATTACACTGTGATTTGTCATACATGGCTTGTTAAATAGGAAACCTACCGGGATTCCCTAACATTTTATAAACATTATTCAGGGCTTTTAATGTGGGCAAAGAAAAAAATGATTTGACTATACTGCAGTCTGGAAAGCGGGTTGCCCTCCGCCCAGCCCCCTGCCAGCCCCCCGTAAATCACAAAATCAGACGACAACTCCGGCAGTTGGGAAACTGTCTTGCTGCAGATATTTTGTTCAAACCCTGAACCAACTCTGGTTTGTCTTGGGTGGTGCAGGGGAGACCTTGGTTATTATGCCTCGGTAATTTTTTTCTTTTTTGACTTTTGCTTTTTGCTGTCTCCTAAGTAGAAGAAGAGTCTTTGTTTGAATATGAGTGCCAAAGGACGGCAGGAACATGAAACAGTGTTTTTACCGCAGCCTCTCATCCCCTTGGCCCGGGCAGCACTAGTGGCCCAGGACTGGTTCATGTTCTCTGATTGCCTGAGGAGTAAATTAATGAGGTTACTGAGACACTGCACATTTGCATATCCACAGATGCTTATTAGGTATGAATGCCAGGTGCACTGAATTTGGGGGATGCAGGATTTTTTAAGCATTAACCGTCTTTCCGCTCCTCGGAAAAGAGGTTTTTTGTCACTAAAAATAAGATGCAGGCAAAACTCCTGCTTAATAACTCTCTGAATAATTACAATCAAATAGAAAGCCAAGGAAAAGGAAGATCTTTCCTGAAAGCAACAGAGAACCCACCGGGCTTGCCCTCTTTGCGGGGAGACCTGGATGTGGTGGTCCCAGAGCATAAAGGAAGTTGGATGTGATGCTCTGCTTGGAATATGGGCTTTAATGATGCTGGTGGCAGGCACAACAGACCATGATGCCGTCATCCCGAATGCAAAATTATCAATTGAAGGAGACCTTACATCTGTAAATATTATTGATTGGTCGCCAGTCCAAGCTGGAGCAGGGGAGACCTTTGCTAAGAAAATGATGCTCAAGCCTGAATCACAGAGTCAGTCCTGCCTGTGGCTCTGAGGGATGTGGGCACGTGTTTCCACCCTCGGGTGATCTCTGCTGTGTGCAAGGACACTGTGTATATATATCTTGTTCCTGGGAGAAGGTTCATGGTGCCTTAGTGGTGGCTTGGAGACTCCGTCCTCAGAGCTTCAAGGGCCAGGTTTCATATTCCTCCCATTCTTAGGAACACTTGGCAAAACAACAGGGCGGGGGGAAAGCCTGCCTGGCCTTTTTGCTCTCATTTTATACAGGTAGGTTTTCTTACTTTCAATTTTTTTTCTCTCTCTCTCTCTTTTTTTTTTTCCTCTTTAAGGACAATGATTGGCAGCACTCAACCTCAAGGAACTGATCTATCAAAATCAAGCTGGGATAAGTATTTCCTTGAGAAATAATATATATTTACCAACAGACTCTGTTCTGCCCCCTTGTTACCCAGTACCTGCACACCACTCTCCACCACCATCAGACCAGTGATAACCCTGTATTAAGAATATAGTCACCATGTCTGTATGCAAATAAATATATATGTTTTCAAAGATTCCATGATACATATTCTCTATTTTACAATCTCTTTTCATGGTTGTAAAAATATTTCCAAGATCTAAAGAGCGTTTTGAAAGATCCTCCCCACCATTTCAAAAAATAGCTCTCTAAATATGAATGACTTAAGCATCTTCCCAGAGAAAAATCAGAGCCTTTATTTCAATCTCGCATCAGACTTAAGCTTTTCATTTATTCTGTTGAGATTCAGAGGTAGAGTAATTGTCAGAACACTACCCCCCACCCCGCTTCCAATGATCTGCACATGTTTTAAAATTTATTTTCTCACACAAATTTCTGAAGCATTCATAAACATACAGAGAAATGACAATTATTTCAATGTGGCAGAGTTGTAACGAGACCCCTATATATTTTCATAAACTGGAGTATTACAGATTTACTACTATTTGTTAATAACATTATATAAGACATTAAAAAAAAAAAAACCTGCATTTCACCCCAAAAGGGCCTGCCTGCAAACATACACTGCAGTACAATCACTGGAGTCCAGGGTTTTTGTCACACAGGCAGAGCACAGATTTTTTTGATTATGTAGATTTCTTTTCCTGCCGTAGTTTCATATGCAAAGCATGCAGCCCCATCCGTGCTATCTCCTAAAGCAGTCATTCTGAAACCCAATCTGGGGACAGTGCAGACTAAATAAAATTTCATTTTGATTTGGCCTCCTGCTGCGAATGGGACTGCTTTGTCTCAGCCGACAGAACGAGCGAGCCAGAAAGGTATGTCCTGTTTTGCATGGCTGATGGTGTGTCTTGCGGCTCCCAGGCAGGCCCTCCTGCAGCCCGCTCCTGCTCAGGCGGGCTCCCAGCTCCTAGACTCTGCTTGTCTTTCTCTTCCCCCTTCCATTGCTTCCGGGACTGCCTGCCTCTACCTGCAAGGCAGAGCCGGGACAAACCCACACCGATGGTTTACTTTGGCAGATGCTTAATAGCTGGTGTAGCTGTGTTCATTTTTTCCTCCCTGTCTTTGTTGTTGGTTTTCTTCTTCCTCTTCTTATTTGGGTTTTGTTTTGTTCTGCTTCCCTGCCCCACACTGGCTGTCCCTGTTTCTCAAGGTGTTGAATGCCAAAATCTGAACTTAAAGAAAAATTGTGTATTGCGGCTAGGATGCTCCTGAGATTTTCCTGGGAGATTTTTGTCATGCTGAATTTTAGTGTAAATTGGAAGCTTCGGTGGACAGCTTTGAAAGACTTTCGTTTGCACAGCCCTTTCGAGCCTCCTTGGCAGAAAAGCAATAGCCCATTTTAAAGAAAGGGGGGAAAACAGAAAATAACAACTCTTCCCATAGGACTGAACTGTTTTGCCATCTTGGTATGTTTTTTGTAAAATGTATTGTGGTGTCTGCTTGAAGAGCTGCAAAAAGTGACTCTCTTTTAAATGGTGACCTTCATCACAAGAGGCTGGATGGTGTCGTAGACTGTCGTTCCCCCTTTTGGAGAATGGATAGTGATCAGGGAAGGACCTGCTCTGATGTTCTCAGAAGAGGCTACAGATAACCATGGCGATGTGCCAGGGAGGCTGTCAGGGAAGTCAGTTTTTAAGCCCAAATTTCTCCTTGGATTTGTCATTGCCCTTGATCAATTCTTATGGCTCCATAAGTGAAAGAAGTTCTTCCCTGGTTAATATCCTGAGATACTATTAATATAAACTAGGTAATAGCAAATTGCTAAAGGTGGGTATTAAAGTAAATAAAAAATAAATTCAGAGAAGAGCAGGGAGGGGCTGCTCTCTGACTCTGGGTTTGACATAAGTAATTCCAAAGAGGAGACAGAGGAGTAGAATAAATGCTAATTAGTTTCAAAGGGATCTCATCCACCCCCACCACCGGAAGTAGAAACAAAATATCGCAGAACTTTGTAAAGGGTGGGAAATCAACTTTGTAGCTCCATACTGTTGCACTGTTGCAGTCATCCCAGTGTGCTGTGATGAGTGCACCTCTAGGGGTCATTCTTGGTGCCATGTCTCAAAATTCAGTGCCTGAGGGTCTTTGCTATTCCAATGAATTGTCCTTTTGTAACTAAATCTCCAAGTTCACTATGTTGCATCATTTGGCCAAGAGCCATCAAAATTATTCCTAATGTGTTGAGAGACCCCTGCTTGTCATGTACAATAGGTTAAAGAACAAAGTAAAAGCTAAAGGAGACATTGAAGAAACTGTACCCTGAAAACAGCACAACGTGTCTGATAAAGATGGCACCATCGCTATAAGGAAAACGAAGATGGTGGTGGCAGACGGGACTGGCAGTGTTTGGTTGGACGGGGGCATAGTTTCTCCATCACCCAACAGCATGTCTTTTTGCTCTAGCCTCAGTGGCAGAGTTAACTCAGTTATATTACAGCTGCTAGCTGATTGTATTAAAAAGCCCACATCTGTGTTTGGTCTAATTTGTAAATGTTTTCACAGGACCCTTTATTGGCATTATAGGGACTTTTTTGCTGACTAAGCGAACACATCAAAAAGTAAAATCCACTACATTACCTCATTGGCTTTTTAAAAATTATGATTATTTGGCAACTATAAAATTACTTTTTAAAAAAATCTGTAATATGAACACTGGTTTTGAATAACAAGATTTTGTCCATAAAAGTATATGGGAATTTATGTGTATGTTAGGTATATATGTACATATTTGTATACATGGATATGCATGGCTTCCCAGGTGACTCAGTGGTAAAAAAAATTGGCTTGCCAAGCAGGAGATGAGGGTTCCATCCCTGGGTTGGGAAGATTCCCCTGGGGTAGAAAATGGCAATCCACTCCAGTATTCTTGCCTGGAAAATCCCATGAACAGAGGAGCCTGGCAGGCCTACAGTCCATAGGGTTGCAAAGAGTTGGACACGACTTAGCCACTAAACCACCACCACCATATATGCAGAGAGAGAGAGAATGAATCAATTATGCTGTTAAAAAGAGCCACAAAGTTTATCTTGAGGGAAAAAACAACAAATATATCTAGCAGAGAAGATTCTATACTATGATTTGATATATCATACACATGTAATTATCACCAAAGTTGAACATTAAAGTATGGGATATTTTTATTAGCTCATGTCTTCATCTCAAAGTCTGTCTGCAGGAATCAGATTATTAAAGGAAGACTTAACCTCTTTTGTGGTTTAGGGAAATGACCTCAAAGAAGAATGGATGCTGCCTTAGCATCAAGCGCTTCATTCCAGTCTTCTGGCGTCTGCCATGACTGTTGGCCTTCACGTTTCAATTCATGTGCTCCATAAACATGACAGTTCAGTGTGTCTGCAAGCCTTGGCTGTAGCTGGTAGAAGTATTGGAGGTATAGTGACTGCAATGGTGGCTCTTGGCATGTGAACTCAGTTTGTGGTTGTTCTTGTTCAATCACTAAGTCGTATCCAACTCTTTGTGACTCCATAGACTGCAGCACACCAGATTCCTCTGTCCCTCACTCTCTCTCCAAGTTTGCTCAAATTCATCTCCATTGAGTTGGTGGTGTTATCTAACCATCTCAACCTCTGCCACCCTCTTCTCCTCCTGCCTCCGATCTTTCCCAGCATCAGGGTCTTTTCCAATGAGTCAACTCTTAGCATCAGGTGGCCAAATTATTGGAGCTTCAGCTGGGGCAATATTCAGCTCTGAATATTCAATATTCATCCCTGAATATTCAGGGTTGATTTCCTTTAGGACTGACTGGCTTGACCTGCTTACAGCCCAAGTGACTCTCAAGAGTCTTCTCCAGTATTTTATTTGCCAGTGTTTGTGATGGCAAGGCATAGTCTGACCTTCCATAATTCATTATCTGGATTTCTTTATAAGTAACAGAAAGATAGAACACTGACTGGAGTTAAGGCAAATTGTGGCCAAAGACACAATTTTTTCTTTTGACCCCTCCTAGTGGCACCCCACTCCAGTGTTCTTGCCTGGAGAATCCCAGGGACAGGAGCCTGGTGGGCTGCCGTCTATGGGGTCACACAGAGTCAGACATGACTGAAGCGACTTAGCAGCAGCGGCAGCAACTCTTGGGAAACAGTAGATACACAAGAAATCCTCCTTGAGAGAATAAATGAGTGAATGAGTGACCCTGGTTGAGGGCAGGAGGAGAGGAACAGGAGAGCTCTCCATCCTTGGAGCCCACCTCTTATACATCCAGCGATCATCACACGTGAGGAAGGAAGAAGACTTGAAAGCCATGGATTCTCCACCTGGGGCCCACAGTCTTCTTAGGCATGCAAATATATTGAAAATACATGGACATCTTAAAAAAAAAATTAAACTGCACGACGTGCTCAAAAAGATTTACCTAGAAACCTCCTAGGGCTCTAGGATTTTAAGAATATCCAGCCAGAAAACAGTCACAAGTGGCAGGCAACGGGAAATCTTAACATTCTCTGAAGAGCTTGCTAAGAGAAGTCCAATTTATTTACTCTCTGCAACTATTTCCTGGCTACAAAGAAAGCATGCAACATACAGAGGCTAAAGAAGAGCAATACTAAAAAAAAAATTATAGGGAAATTTTGTTTTGCATTTCAGCAGGTACGCTAATAGACAATAGAAAACCAAAACAATAAAGAGAATGCAAGTTAGAATCCAGACTTTGGTCTTTGGGGAGGTACCATTGAAAAAATACTTTTGGCATTATTTTTCAGAGAATCACACTGGACTTGGAAATAAACTGCTTATGTTGTTTTAATAAAAATAGCTATATTTAACAGAAAAGCCATTCACTTTACCAGTCTTAAAATGCAAAACACTCTCTGCTCTTTTGACGTATGTGATAATAATAAAGAACATTTCTGATCTAGAAACTACAGGAAGAACTGTGAACAATTAGGTTTTCTGTGATAAGTTAGGTAACCTTGGAAAATCCCCACAAAGCAGCAGATCAGGGAGGCGATTCCAGCAAGGTTAGTCCTTGGACAATGTGACATCCAACTGTCCTATTGGAGAGAAGACTTCTACTTGACCTATGACATCAAAAGTTGTATTGTCAGAGAAAGTCTGTAAACTGTGGCTTTCATGCACATGGAAATAATCCTAGACTTCAATATTTTCATCTCACAAAACTTCAGTAGATTTTAGTACCCAGATTAAAGAACTTGAATGTTAAACGTAGAGCAATAGATGTTCTCCATACAAAGGTCATCCTCAGAAGAAATGACACAATGTTTCTTATAAAGCCCACATTGCAATGATCACTGACTTGTCAAGCGATTAACCAGAGGGGAGTCCTGAGGTTGGGCTTCCGTAGCTGCTCATGATTACTCAATGTGCGGGAGCTGCTGTCACAGCAAAGACTGGGAAGTAACCACTGGCCACTGAGCTGGACTGAGTACAGGGCAGGGGCATGGGGTTCTCCAGATGGAGAAGTAAACTGAGGTCATACCTACAGGAGGAGTCCTATGCACTTGCCTTGTCATTCTGCTCAAGACAAAGTAAAACGGCATGAGTCCCTCAGCTCCAGATTGCTTGCAGGAGAGCAAGTAGCCATGTAAAGACTACAGAGACAATGATCTCATTCAGGAGAGGACCAGGAGACAATATGATTCCTGCTCCATTCCCAAGGCCACCAGGAACTGTACCCACCTTTCCCCCACACACTAGAATGTCATCTTAGGGGAAGCAGCAGAGAACCCCTTCTCTGGGTGTTTTATTTAAATGAAAGAATAAACACCAACTGAGAAAGACAGCTTAGATGATCAGGCCTGACCTGACAGCCCCAAACTTGATTGGACTTTTAATTAATTTCTTTCCTGTAGCTTCATTTGCTACTGTTTGAGGGCTCAGGAAGAAGCTGAGATGAGCTACAACCAAAGTAAACTAAATTAAACTTTCACTTCATATACAAGTCAAATTGTCACAGAAGTTTTGCAACAGCTAGGCTCAAAAGATTCTAGGTTTTCACATAAAACTTCCCATTGATGACCCAAGGAAATGCTAGAAAGTCTATATGCCAGTCTCAAAATAGAGGGGGGAATAACATTGAACAAGTATTGGTTGCAATATGTCAGATTAATCTTCTTCCATACCTGCGATTGGAAGGACTGATGCTGAAGCTGAAGCTCCAATACTCTGGCCACCTGCTGGGAAGAGCCAACTCATTGGAAAAGACCCTGATTCTGGGAAAGATTGAAGGCACAAGAAAAAGGGAGCAACAGAGGATGAGATGGTTGGATGGCATCACTAACTCAATGGACATGGATTTGAGCAAACTCCAGGAAATAGTGAAGGACAGGAGAGCCTGTTGTGCTGCAGTCCATGGGATTACAAAGAGTTGGACATGATTTAGCGACTGAATAACAACAAATACTTACCATGCTTTAACTCCACAGGGCTAGACTTCACCTGTGCATGGATTTCTCAGAGCAGTTTCTCCATCTGTGGGAGGAATCCTTGATGTAGCAGGGTGAGCCCTGAACTCACCTGCAAATTTCCTGAGTCTTGACCTAGTTCATGGCCCAGACTCTATAGGAGCTCAAATAAAGCCACATTATTCCTCCCAAGAATTTAATGTTTGAAACAGAAATGCCCACTTTTCAGGAGATGTTGGAACTTGATGACATCAATGTGGACATGGCAAAAGACAAATGATTTTATACCTCCTCCCAAAGACCTAGATGCTGTCATCTTTCTGCTCCTTCTGCAGACTGGATTCATCAACTCCTTATGTCTGATGCTATGAAATGCCACAGTGTTATCTCCATCAGTCCCCCTGTGCTGTCTAAGTTTTCTAGAATTTACTTCTCTTGTTTCCAACTTAAAGGAATCTCATGTGGTGCCAACAAATATGTGAACAGGAAATTCTTAGAAATCAGTGAAACATCCTAGGCATTCAACCATGTGGCCTCATGGAGGAAGTATAGGAACCGAGAACACAGTCTTGGACTCAGATCCACGCAGTGAAACTGAAGTGTGTTGTTGAATCTGATAACACTCACAAATGTTGAAAATGCTCATGATGTCAACCAGAAGTTTTCTAGAAAGGTACATAAATGTCTTCAGGAATGCCAATACTTCACATCAGGAAGATGCCATCTTTGAGGATTAAATGTTCCAGGGTACAGCACGTAGAATAACTTTCCAAAAGTTATGCCATCTTCCTTCTGTTCCATTGGCTTGTTTATTCATGTAAAACATGCACCAGGCATCGTGAATGTAAGCAGAAAACTATCTTAAAATTCAAGAGGAAAGTCAAAAGAATTGAGAAGTATCATAGCATTCAAGGACAGAGGCAGAACCAAGCTGCTACTATAGGGATGGAGATACAATAGGGATCTAATTATTTCTCTAAACAGAGACCAGGGGGCTGGAGTTTTCAAATAGTGCAGGAAAATAAATGGAAATCTCAATTTTTAAAAACATGCATTATTTTGAAGGTTTGCTACTAAAACACCATCTTTGACTTCACCAGTAAATCAAACTAGTGAAGTGGCCTAGATATAAAAAAGAACAGCTGTGTTATGAATAAGACATAAATTAAGGCTTGGTTTTCACCTGTAGAATTTCTCCCTTACAATATTTTGTATAAGCATTCAGTAACTCAGATTATTAGTATTAATGTCAATGGTTTTATTAAATTAATGACTATTGATGGATAATTCTTTGGTGGGTCAGACAGTAAAGAATCTGGCTGCAATGCAGAAGACCTCAGTTCGATCCCTGGGTCAGGAAGATCCCCTGAGGAAGGACTTGCTACCCACTCCAGTACTCTTGCCTGGAGAGTTCCCTGAATAGAAGAGTCTGGTGAGCTATCATCTGTGGAGTCATAAAGAATCTGACACAACTGAGTGACTAACAATGTGTTATCAATTGATGTGTTTTTGTCACCCAAGAAAACACTTTCAGTTCATAATATGCAAGGATACTATTATAAAAGAACTACTATAGAAATAGATAACTTGGGGAAAAGTCTTCACCCGATCATTTTAGTGGTGTTCTGTGTCTGTGTAAAGGGCAAAAGAAGGTGAATTTAGCTATACCATTATCACCCACCCACATTAGGAATGCATTTATTCCCCTCTAGACCATTACAGACTGCTGTGCTTTTCACTTATAGACTGTTTTTTATTCTCTTTGCTTATTAAAAAAATACTTGAATCTTTTACCATTAAAGAATGCTTTTAAGGAGAACAGTGTATATGGAAACTGACATGCTTCTCAAAAGAGAAGTGACTATCTGTGGTCTAGCTAAATGGTAACCAAGAGTGTTTTTATTTTTTTTTACCAGCAATCTATGAGTATTTGAAGAGTGTAAACATTAATGAGGGTGAAGGGCTCCGTGGAACAAGGGGATAGGGTTTGGAGTAATGGGATGAAATTAAGAAAAGGGAAAATTAGGTTGATTACCAATTACCAACTGAAAATCTTGTTAATGTTGAGGTCTATTAGACTGTAGGGTAATCTTCCAAGGGAAGTGGTGGGACTCCCATTGCTTCGATGTTTAAAATTAGAGTGGACAGAACACTATCAAGAACACCCCGTGGTGAATGATCCACCCTGTTGTGTGGAATGAGCCCATTCACCTTGCTTGCCTTTATAGGCTCAAGCTTCCACATGACATAGGGAGAGACAGGGAAATCATTTTTAAATATTTCATCTGCTTTTCATCTAGAACAGTCTTTCTGACCCTTTGATAGAAACCCTCCAAAAGGCAGGGGGTTTTTTTGTTGTTGTTTTTGTTTTTGGCCACAAAGACCTTCCCAAGGTGTCCTTTCTGCCTGGGAAGCTGACATCTTTCTGAGATCCAGAAAACCAGCATCTTATGTCTCATGGTACTTTGCTTTTCAGGAAAGTAAAAATTGGGGTGACCAGGTAAACAATACTTTAATAATATGGCTATCACAAAAATGTTCCCTCATTCTTGAAAGGTAAAGAGATGGGCTGAATGAGAGGGAAAGCTAGAGATGGAGAAAGAACAGAGCTGATTAGCAACCAGTGAGCATTGCACTGTGTTCCAGGGTCATATAAAATCAGGTAGCACCAATCACATGAAAAAAAATGGTTATTTCCTTCTATTCCCTGGGAGTCCATCATGGTATGAAGTCCATTTCAGAGAAAAAAAAAACAAAACAGTCTTTATCTTAATGAGAACATTTCTGGAAATTAATATGTTAGAAAAGATAGTTACAGCTTCTAATTTTAATGAAGTAGTACTTTATACTTTTTGGAGGTTCTGTCAATCATTATAAAAAAAGAAAGAATACCGTACCCACATGGCATCCGTCTTTTTGCACAATATCTCTTTATTTCTGGTTTAAATAAGCATGCCCAGCCTCATAACTCCCCAAAAGAAAACAGGCATGAGATCATAAGCATGTCTGTATAAATTGCTGAGCTGAGTGGACAGTGGGAGTCAGAATGTCCATCAGAACAATGACAATCAGACATCCAAATCCAAATATCCCCTCATTACTGGAGGTGGACCAGAGCAGGCTAAAGGTTGTAGGATGGTGAAGGCAGAGAGAGCGTGTGCCCTGAAAGTCTGCATTAGGCAAAACCAGTGTGTCAAACCAAGTAGAAGGTCAACGGATCCCACACTTCCTCTTTTTGAAGATTTGGTTTGTTTGTTTGTTTTTGGCTGCGCGGAGTCTCTGCTGCTGCACAGGCTCTGCTCTAGTTGTGTGAGTGGGGACTGCTCCCTAGCTCTGGGGCTCAGTCTTCTCATTGCAGTGGCTTCTCTGGTGGAGCAAAGTGGAGCATGGGCCCTAGGCGCCTGGGCTTCAGTGCTGGTGGCCCACGGGCTCAGTAGTTGCAGCTCCTGGGCTGTAGAGCACAGACTCGATAGTTGCAACACATGGACTTTGTTGCTCCAGGGCATGTGGGATCTTCTCAGACCAGAGATGGAGCCGGCGCTCCCTGTGTTGGCAGCTGGATTCTTTACCACTGAGCCACCAAGGACTCCATCACTCTTATTCCATCTTCATGCTTTAACTTTCTAGTGACTGATAGTTAAAAAGTCATCCTTGGTCTTCAGTAAAGAAAATTTGGGGTGGTAGAAGACACATATAATGCAGGATTTCAATTTGTCTTCCAAAAACAATGCCTGGAAAAAGTGAGAGAGTTCAGAGAAAAAGATTAAAATGGTACCTTTCATATTACATGCCCTGTCTTAGTTTCCCATCCCTTCCGTCTGGTAAATTCCTTCCCTGTTTATGAGTTTAATGTTTTAACTGATTGCAAAATCACTGTAGTTGAAGATGTTCAATAGAAATCTCTCACTCCTACCAGTTGGTTTCACACATGAAATGAACATTTTCCAGAAAGAAAAAAAAAGATCTTTTTTTTGGTCTACTATGGGAAACAGCTTCTTTGGAGACTTGTGATTGTACAAGATGAAAAATATGTTTCTGAATTCAGACACTTCCATGCAACTCATTGCTGTGATTGTTCTTGAAATCACATCCATGCAATGCTTATTTAACAGGAATGGCATTTGGAGAGAATCTAGGTCCAGCGCTGTGAATGCAAGTGTTGGGTACTTGGCAGATGTGTGCTGAGCCCTAGGCTGAGGCCAATGTCAGAGAGCTGGGCTGATGACAGTGGCTCCCTCTGGAAAGCCGAGCTGGCAGTACCATCTTTACACCATAAACCAAAGAAATGTGATACCAACTTACGAGGGGAGGTACAGAAACACCACGTCCATTTTTTTTTCTCACTTTGTGGCTAAGCTGACAAGAGAGGTTGATAGGTGACAAACTAAATTTTCTAGATAAGGAAACAAGGGAAGTGCGTTCATGAAAGCAGTTGTTTCCAGTCTAGAGTCTAGCCAGGAAAGGAACAAGGGTGCTTGTGTTCTGTCGTTCAGTTGTTAAGTCATGTCTGACCCTTTGCAACCCCATGGACTGCAGCACACCAGGCTTCCCTATCCTTCACCATTTCCCAGAGTTTGCTCAGACTCATGCCCATTGAGTCAGTGATGCCATCCAACCATCTCATTCTCTCTTGCCCCCTTTTCCTCCTGTTCTCACTCTTTCCCAGCATCAGGGTCTTCTCCAACGAGTTAGCTATTCACATCAGGTGGCCAAAGTATTGGAGCTTTATCATCAGTCCTTTCAAGGAGTATTCAGTGTTGATTTTCTTCAGAACCAACTGGCTTGATCTCCTTCCAATCCAAGGGACTCTAGCACCACAGTTCAAAAGCACCAAGTCCTTGGTGCTCAGCCTTCTTTATGGTCCAACTCTCACATCCATACATGACTACTGGAAAAACCATAGCTCTGACCATATGAAGCTTTGTCAACAAAGTGATGTCTCTGTTTTTTAATATGCTATATATATTTGTCATAGCCTTTTTCCCAAGAAACAAGCATCTTAGAAATCCCCAAACCACCAGCTGTTGTTGTTCAGCCATGCCCAACTCTTTACAACCCAATGGACTGCAGCATTGCAGGCCTCCCCGTCCCTCACCATCTCCCAGAGTTTACCAGTTAGGATACCTTAAAGTCAAAATATGGTGTTATTCATCAGAAATAAATACCAAAAATTTTCCTTATAGAAAACTCTTACTGAGAAATGTACAAAGCCATTTACATTTACTGTCAAAATTGAGTGTATATATTATTTAAATATCCACATACTCACTTCTTATGTTCAATTAGGAGATACTTTTTTTCTGTAGACCCCACCATTGCAATTTATTTTTAAAATGATACTACTTTACATGTAAATAAAATTTCAGGGCACTTTCAATCATATTATTTCATTTTATCTTTTAAGAAATGTTCAATTTTTATTGTCAATAACAATTTAATTATAGCTTTATTTTATTTAACCAACTGGTAGAAGGAATGTAGACTTGAAGTTATGCGTCAACAAAATTCCTATCCAATAACAAATGTAGTCATCATAATAGACTTTAGCAAATCACCAAATTACAATCACATAACACATTTTCCAGGCAGCTTCCCTGGTGGCTCAACAGTAAAGAACCTGCTTGCCAATGCAGGAGACGTGGTTCTGATTCTTGAGTCAGGAAGATCCCCTGGAGAAGGAAATGGCAACCCACTCCAGATGCTGGAGCATTCCACAGAGAGAGGAGCCTGGCAGGCTACAGTCCATAGGGTCACAAAAGAATCAGACACAACTAGCAACTAAGCAAAAACAATCAACTGGTCATTTGTGGGACCAGGTAAAATGAACCTGGTGAAGAGATACTTGCCTGGTGGTCCAGTAGTTAAGACTTCACCTTCCAACATAGGGGATGTGGGTTCAACCCCTGATCCAGAAGCTAAGATTCCACATGCCTCACAGTCAAAAAACCAAAACATAAAAAGAAGTAACATTGCTGTTGGTCAATTGCTCAGTCATGTCTGGCTCTTTGCGACCCCATGGACTGCAGCATGCCCAGGCTTCCCTGTCTATCACCAACTCTCGGAGCTTACTCGAACTCCTGTCCATCGAGTCGGTGATGCCATCCAACCATCTCATTCTCTGTTGTCCCCTTCTTCTCCTGCCTTCCATCTTTCCCAGCATCAGAGTCTTTTCTAATGAGTCAGTTCTTCTCATCAGGTGGCCAAAGTATTGCAGCTTCAGTTTCAGCATCAGTCCTTCCAATGAATATTCGGGACTGAATTCCTTTAGGATTGATTGATCTCCTTGTCCAAGGGACTCCCAACAGTCTGCCCAAAACCACAGTTCAAAAGCATCAGTTGTTCGGCACTCAGCCTTCTTTCCGGTCCAACTCTTATATCCATATCTGAGTACTGGAAAAACCATAGCTTTGACTAGACAGATCTTTGTTGGCAAAGTAATGTCTCTGCTTTTTAAATGGTCCACATTGAAAAAAAAAAAAAAAAACTGGCTTAAAATTTTGAGAGGATGATGGCAGAGTGTTAAATCCTACACACTTGAAGAGGGCCTCTGTCACCACTGACTTTTCTGTGTGCCATTCGATTCTGCTTCCAAAGGCCCAGATTTCAGTTCAAGGTAAAAGGAAACTATATAACAATTAGTTGTTGCTCAGTTGTTCAGTGTATCCAACTCTTCGAAACCCCATGGACCGAAGCACACTAAGCTTCCCTGTCCTTCACCATCTCCTGTAGTTCCGTCAAACTC
Source organism: Redunca redunca (assembly GCA_006410935.1). Taxonomy (NCBI): domain Eukaryota; kingdom Metazoa; phylum Chordata; class Mammalia; order Artiodactyla; family Bovidae; genus Redunca; species Redunca redunca. Next base: position 1,255,991 of record SJYQ01000953.1, read on the forward strand.
ATGTTCACTGAATTGATGATGTAACTATTAGGGCTGTTTACAAATAGAGCAGCCACCTCTGTTACACAGCCTTTACACTTCCATGGAAAGTTCACACAGAACCTGGAAGATGATCTTTCAGAGATGCTGAAGGAAAGATTAATTCCCATTTTAGGACAGAGCCAGACATGGCTTTAGAGGTCGCATTTCATGCTACAATTCTATGAGTCTGCCAATTTTCATCCTCTTCAAATTTTTTAAAGGAATCACTTTATATGACTCATTAATACGACCTAGGAGGCACACCAACATTCTCAACATTGTCACTTTAAAGGGATCATCTCCCTGCCATAAAATCTTGGCATTGCCATTGTTTGACATAAATAAAGGTGGCCAAAGATACGTAGGCTTCATGAGCATTTATATGACTCCACTCAGCATGGAAGAAGCTTGTTAACAAACATGCAAGATAGTCAAGGGGGTCTGGGTATTTCACTACTTGAAAATCCACGCGTCTGTCAGCGTTATGCAAAGCTTACAGTCCCCTAACCCACAACTATCACAACCAGCCCTTTGTGGTCACTGTAAGTCTTCATATAATTGCGGCATCATTATACAGAGAGGCGAAGGTAAGAAGCTACTGAAGATAAATTTGAAATGTTGAAGCCATAATATTGAAATGCACATTACGAAGATGCTACAGAGATAAAAAGCAGCCAAGAGTCCCATGCCTCCCTGACTTGATCAACAAAGAAACCAGTCCACAGGTGGAGTCAGAGCAGAGAAACTATTGAGATTCTCAACTCGCACTGCATTCAAGGACCAAAACAAGGGAACCATGGAACTACCTGGGTCTTATTGTTTTGCCTGAGTAACATAATCATTAATGATATTAATATAGTGTATTTTTATTGAGTCCCTTCAGGCTGTTCAACTACTTTGAATCTACTTAATGTTGGTTAAATGGCGTCTGGCTGGTAATCAGATGGACGGGCTCTTGTTTTCTTCCAGAGCTCACATTCAGGAGCATTCACCATGGCCATTATGCTAATAAAATAAGGATGGGGCTGGTTCTAGCATCCTGGATTTTTGTTGAGCACAGCAGCGTGGTGCATCAAAGGCGAGTCGAGAGATGTGACGTAAATGGAAATCGCGGAATATCATAGTGCCGCACAACAGGTGCACAAAATAGATGTTCAAAATGGTTTCTATTATTTGGCTTTTTTGGAATCAAATCAGAATCAAGAACAATAGTGGCCATTTCAGATAAATTACTTCAGCACATTCTTGCAGATTGAGCAGCTGTAAAGGAGGGGAGGAGGGAAGCTGGGGGTGCTTGCTGTTTGGAAGGTGGATGCAAATACATTTCTAGGGTGTATATAGTAGATGCAGGATATTATATTTGTTTTTGCCTTTCATGTGTGATGATAAAAGTAGTTTCCTTTCCAGGGTTGCATGTTTCATTAGTACCGGCATTTTAATAATTAAGTAACACAACTCTAGAGCCAATAGCTAAGATAAAAGTTTGCAGACAATCCATTATTTTTCTCAGACAGCCCGTTTGAAGAGCCCATGGAGATGCAGGTTAATGATTTAAGTTCTAAAACAGGTTGTTTCATAAAATCTTGGGTGTTTATGTAGTTTTGTTCTAGCGGGTAGTGTCTTTTGTCAGGTGTGGTGTTATTAATGACAGGAGATGGGGTGAGGGGCCAGTGGTCCCCTCTGTACATCGTTATCCACTTCAGCCCACTCTCTGGCTATTTCTGCTGTATTACAGCTACTATTTGTAATTTTTAATGTTGGGAAGGGAGAGGTTTGTTGTCTTTCTAATCCTCTCTGTTAGCATATTCTATTTTATTAGACATAATTCAGAGGAAGGGAGAAAGAAGGCGGCAGACACTGGTTAAGGGGGATATATAATTGGGTGTAGTGGGATTAAACTGTTATTAGTGTACACTCTTAATGGATGCCCCATAAAGAAGGCATGGCAGAGGCATTAATGAGCGATAAAGGAGAGAAGGCAAGTTGAACAGTGTTTCCAATACTGAGATGCTGCTTAACGAACAAATTGTTTAGTAACCACTCGAAAAGGGCACCAGAATCCTGTTATATTTAAGCAGGAAAATTTTCCTCCAGAATTGTCTGTTGTTTTTAAATCTGTAACTTCCCATTGGCAGGATCTTTCTCACACCCCGATCCTAATATTTAGTTTTGCTCCAGCATCGAGCCTTAAATATAAAAAAATAAAAATAAAAATCCTGAAAATTTTAATCAAGTGGAGAAATACATAAATGTATCTAAAAATATGGCTCTTCTTTGATTAAAAAAAAAAAAGAGCAAAATATGTGAGCACTAATGCCCCCAGGTGATGGGAGTGGGAAATGGGGACATGATTTTTTAGATATAAATATTCAAATGTTGAAAAAGATTAAAAGTGAAAATTGCAATGTACTTTTCTGTTAAACATTTTTTTTTAAAAAGTCAGGGCCAGCATCCTTTTGCTGTGGTCCTTGACGCTGCAGGTAAAAATCAAAGAGAAGGCACAAGTGTAGATGGTTTCACAGATGATTTGGATAACATACTATAATCTAGTGGGTGAATTACTCTTTGGGTTAAGTGTGTATCTGATGAATCGCTTTCCGCTTAAACTGTGTAAATGTAGACAGCAACTTTTTCTGCTTTATATTCTTTTCATTCTTTCCCTCTCTCACAATAAAGTAGGATTTTTTTCCCTCTCTTAAAATAAACATATTATAGATTTAATGATCACAGCAGAGAAGCCAGAATACACTGTTAAGAGCATGATTTTTGTGTGATATTTTTCAAAACTCAGAGATTTTTGATAAAACTTTTATTTAAGAATTACTACTACCCTTAGATTATACACTCATAACCATGAATATTTGTAAATTGTATTCCCCACAAAAAATCATCACCCCACTTGTTGAGGACTTTTTTGGAGGCTTCTTTATTTTAAACTTTTATAAGAATTAATCCTTGAGGTCCTGTTCAATTATGAAGTTTTGAATAATATTCTTTTCCATGTGAACATATTTTTTAAAACAATCTAAATTCCGTGGCTGCCTATGTTTTCTAGAAATCCTCCCTACCTCTCTTCTGTGGAAGACTGTCTAGCATTTGTGACTTGGAATGTGTTTGTAAAATATGAAGGAACCACGGATGTGTCTAAGGAAAACTCAGCCACCTCCCGAAATGGCATGTTTATGTGAGCAATTTCACAAGATAAGGTTGACAGCCAAGGTGGCCCACCTCAAAGATCTAGGACTTCACCTTACAAAGATGCACAGTTTCTTTCTTGCTTTTTTTTTCCTTGATGTATCTTTTCGCTTTTATAAATATGGGTTTCGATTCTCATACATAAACGACTCAGGCAGAGAAATGAAAAGTTCTTTGCATGAAAACTAGGATCTTAGGTATATGAAAACTTGGTGTTGGAAGTAGTTTTCGCTTTTTTCCATTCGTTTTTATTGCTTTCCAAAGTGAAAACTCCATAGAGTCAGAAGCCAAAGGGCCTTTTGAAAAATGCCACTTTCAGATTTCAGCCAACAGCCTCAGCTGACTCGACAAGAGAGGTTCTAACAAGACAGTTGCTCGCTGCCGGCTACAGTTCCCGCTTTTGTCTCCTATGGAAACTAACACGGGGCAAATTGAAAGAGTGATTATTTTAAGGCTCCACTGTCTTTCCTGATCCAGTGTCTACAGTATTTTCATAGAAAATGGGAGCAGGAAAAGCAGGGGGAGATGTCAGACCTTGTCAGTTTCAGCTGTGGTTGTTGGCAGAGAGCTGAAAGTTCTAGCTTTTCAAACAAGCTGCAGAAATCTCTGCTCCTTTTGCTTTTAAAACAAAAATGTTAGTTGAACACCAACTTCACCTTTACCTGCCCCTTCTATGCTTCCCCTTTGCATTGTGATTTTTAGGGAGAAAAAAAAAAGGCACAATAGTTCGTTTGGGCAGATCTAAGGGAAAGTTGCGCTGCCAAAACTTTGTTCCAATAAATAAGCCATGAATAATGGATGCTCTCAAACCATGGGACACTGTATCTGTGAATGTAAGTAACTGGTTTATCCAATCGGCGATTTATTCAGACCCTTTAGTTTGCTCTGTTGCTCCCTCCCCAGTGAACCTTTATTCACTTTGTAAATCTCACCTTTTATGGAGTAAGACAAAAAAGGCAGGAGGTACTATAAACAGTTGCTCAAAAAAGCATATATTATTACACATCAAATGAAGAATTAGTCTGTCTGCAATCTAAACCTATCCTGTCCTATTAGCTACTTCTGTCCTATAAAATGCTATTAATACTTATTAATTAGCTATTTCTTTAGTATGCTTTAATGATTTTAAAAATCATTACATTTAAATTTTACAAATTCAACGTATTTAACCAATTTTTGACCTCCCAATTCTTTTTTTTAAATCACATCGTTTAATAACATTCTATTTTAAGACCTCAGAATATAGGAATAAAGAAATGTTTTTTAGTGCTTCAGACTATCATTACAGGCAGGTTCTTATGACGATGCTGTGTGATTGCATCTATTATTATTGGGTACTTACTGTGTACCAGGCACTTCACACGCATTGTCCCAATTAATTCTTCGAGAAACACTTTGAGGCAGCTGCTATTATCCTTATTTCACAGATGAGAAAGCTAAAGGCGAGCTTAAATAACTTTCCAACATGACACAGGAAGAGCTGGGAGGTGTGCAAACCCAGGCCTCTCTGACTCAGAACACATATTCTTAACAAACGGCGCTGCGTCGCAGTTTTTACCTCTGCTTGCTCACACGGGAGCGGGGAGGTGGGGAGTGCTATGTGATGATGATCCATGCATAGCTTGCTGGTGTAGAGTCCCACACTGTTAGGCTGACATGTTGGAGGGCACACTGTGGCTACCCGGGATGAAGCTGTGGAATAATTAGGAAGAAGGAAAGCTGTTCACAGGCAGAGCTCTACATAGAGGCTTGGATTGTCCTCCCGGTTGGAAGCTCCCAGGGAGTCCAGCCAGCTTCAGGGTCAGTGGGTACCTAGGCTCCTGCCATGAGCGCGTAGAAGGAAGTGGTTCCAGTCCCCACCGCTCTGTCCGGAAGCTGCCTGAGCACAGAGACTCATCTCAAACCTGAGATGATAGAGAAATGCAGGAGACATGAGACCTCAGAAATACATGCTCCCAGCCCCTGGCATCCGGGCATTTTGGACACAAAGGAGAGAGACGGTGTTTACATCAGCCAGAGGGCTGATCCAGACATTCCCTCTCTTGTCCAAGGACACCACTCACCTGCCTCCACACACACACACCTTGAAACAAACCATGTTTACCTGTAATTTCAAAGTTAGGAGCGGACCGCATACTTAGGCTCCAGTTCAAACCTGACTTTCTTTGATGAGAGGAAGGAAAAGATATTCATTCTACAAATCAGAGTTACTGCCATAAGGATTCAAATATCTGTGAGATAACAATTGATGTGCGTATTGTATTTAGAGTGTAGACGAAGACTTCAAATTATTTCCCAGGTGTAAAGCAATGGAGAGGCCCTCATGTGTCGCTAAGACCCTCGTGGTCCAGCGGTTTGGGAGCCAGGGAGATGCAGCTGCCCCCGTGCGGGAGGGGGCAGAGCTTGAGAGCCAGGCCTGCTCCCCAGAATCTGGCTGTTACGTGTACTGTTAATTGTGCACCAGCGGTTTTGTCTACATTAGTTCATTTATAAAGTTGGAAAGGAAAGGTCTCAAAAGTATGCTCTCTGCTTGTTATTGAATCAAGAGGGCTTTTTCCAACTTAATTACTGAGGTAAATTGCCAACTTTCTTTTCTTCAGTAACAAGAATCTTCTTTTTAAGGACTGACTTCTCATGGATTCCTATTAGATAACAGCATTTTTGAAAGAATTTGTGTATATTTTCAATAGAATCATTTTCGACTGCTAGAGGAAAACCCCAGAAGTACTCTGAGTTATCCTACAAATTAAAAATACGTAGCATTTTCAAAGGGCAAATATCCAAAAGCTAATTTAAAAAATCCTAATTATTCTACAAACTTGTGCCAAATATATTTGGCATATATTTGATGGTATATACTACACACACACACACATACCTAAACACATACACATACATATATACAATATACATACACCAATGCATATACATATGGATATACATATATATAATATGCACACACATATACATATCCACATATGCATATACATATACATATTTACAATATACATGTGTGTACATGTGCATACACTTATGAATACATACACACAAGCACAAACAGGATATACATACACACAATACACGCTTATATATACAGACACATATATACATATATATATACATGATACATGCACATATATACATTATACAATATACATACATACACAGCATACATACATTGTCACCTATACCAGACACCTTTATACACACATATGCACAATATACATGCACATACACATATACACAAACATACGTATATACTTATATATACATTCATATACACAATCTGCACACTGTATACATATACACACACCTACACACATACGTACACATATATACCCACATACATATACATTTACAGACACCTATACATATATATACATGCACATATTCATTTATATACACCATATACATACACATACACATATATGCAATATGTATGCACTTATACCTACATGTTTGTGCTCAGTCATGTCTGAATCTTTGCAACCCTATGGACCATAGCCCTTCAGACTCTGTTCTTGGTATTCTCCAGGCAAGAATACTGGAGTGGGGTGCCATGCCCTTCTCCAGGGGATCTCCTGACCCAAGGATTGAACCTGCATCTCTTCCGTCTCTTGCATTGGCAGGTGGGTTCTTTACCGCTAGTGCCACCTGGGAAGCCCCACCGCTATTCTAATTCAAGCTTATTCCATCCCGGTGAGGTGATATAGTTAATATGACATTGAATTGCAAGTCAACCGGACCCTAAAACCCTTATTCTTTCCACTAAATCACACCACCATCTTTTCCTAATTTACTCTTATCAATAGATTTTCCTCTTACATCTACTTATTTAAGGCTTATATTTTCTTACTTAAGCTTATTCTTTATAGATTATGGATGCTTATTCTTTAATGATTATGTAGCCATTTGTTTAAAAATTGTTTTTTACTTTTTTTATGTAGGAAAACCTTGTAGCATGTTCTTTTTTACTATCATCTAAGAAATCCTTAAACTGTGTATCAAAAGTATATTCTCATATTTTCTCCTGAAATGTTTTGTTTTTCATATTGAAAACACTTTCCCATCTGGAATATATTTTTGTGAAAAGAGTGTGAGGTAGAGATCTAATTTTATCTTTTCAGTCTCTTCTTCCAGTTTTTTTATGTTTATTTTTATGTATGTACGTAGTATTAATATCTGGCCGCACTGGATGTTAGCTGCAGCATGAGAGATCTAGTTCCCTGACTAGGGATCGAATCCAGGCCCCCTGCATTTGGTGTGCAGGGCCTTAGCCACTAGACCGCCAGGGAAGTCTCTCCTGTTTTTTTCTTTACCCTCTATTGGCAAACCCATCATGCCTTTCTATATTTGCAATCCCAACTCAATATAGGGGCTCCTACATGTATACACACATGTGTGTAGCTGGCTGTTCATGAGCTCCTGATTCTGTTCTGAGGGTCAATTTTTCACCCTTCCACAAGCATCACAATGATTTAGCCGTTATGGCTTTACCATAAGCCTGAGTACCTGTTTTCCTCCTTTCTATTAATGTTCTTTTATGAATGTATTTCTTTGGTCTACACGATTTTTAATTTCCTCTTGTACTTTTCTGCTGACTTGAGGGTTAATTTTTTTTTAATGTTTGTTTTAGAGATTTATTTTGTGTTGGCAAAACTCAGAGTATGCATTCTGAGTATATATCTAAACAAGGATATATTGTCATTACTGTTTTTATTGAAGTATAGTTGATTTACAATGCTGCATAAGTTTCACGTGTTCAGCAAAGTGATTCTGTTATATATACCTATATATCTAATTTTTTTCAGATTCTTTTCCCTTATAAGTAATTATAAAATATTGGGCAGAGTTCCCTGTAGTATACAGTAAGCCTTGTTGCTTGTCTCTTTTATATACAGTGAAGTGTATATGTTAATCCCAGTCTCCTAATTTATCCTTGCCCCCTACATCCGCTTTGGTAACCATAAGTTAGGTTTCTGTGCCTGAGGGTCTGTTTCTGTTTGTATATAAATGCATTGTATCATTTTTTCTGATTCCACCGATAAACAGTATCACATTGTGTTTGTCTCTGTTGGATTTGCTTCATTTAGTAAATTAATCTCTAGGTGCGTCCATGTTGCTGCAAATGGCATTATTTCATTCTTTTCTATGGCTGAATAATATTCCCTTGTATACATTTTTAATTCCTTGAGTAACCCTTTTTCGATGATGCCTGTGAATGGTAGACTCTGAACCTCTGTCTGAAAATGTCTGAATTTCAGGTCTGGTTTCAGTGGTTATTTATCTGTACCCAGCAGTCTCTGCCGACAGTTTGGTTTCATTCTTCCAGTCCACCGCAGATACCATCCCTCTTGCTGCCACCTGAGGAGTTTCCATGTCAACACCCAAAGAATCTTCATTAAATTACATCTCACTTCTGGTATTCATACACAGAGGACATTCGTGGTTTCCAATCTACCACACTACTAGAACCAGAACTCTTAGGCTCCCCTTATCAGAACTTAGCCAGGTGCCATGTTGCAAAGGTGTGCAGTGAAGACAATGGTGAGATTTTCAAAGACTAAAGCAGTCTTCTTAATCTTATCTTTGTATACTCTAAATGAATATAGAACATATATTTCTATACTCAATGATACATTTCAGATATATGTTTTTATTTCCATGTGGGTAATATTCCACTTAGGGAACAGTATCTGAATAGTTAGTCAATAGCATCTGTTAGCTAGCCACAAAACTTAAAGTTTAGAAAGTAGAACACTTCAGGACATGAATCCCACCACCTTTGTTCTGGACCCTCTGTGCATATCTTCTTTGTAGCTCTCTGGGCCTTGGTGTTAGCTTTGTTTCTTGTCCCTTATTCCAAGTGGACCCTTTTATCTTCAGAAATAGCAACATGTTCTACCCCACTTTGTGTCTTTACACCCTGAACCAGTGATCGGTGTATAAGAAGGATATTTTAAATGCTTGCTGAGTAAAGGAATTATATAGAGGCAGGTAGAAGCAACAGGGATAAATCAACACAAATTTTGCAAGATTTAAAAAGCAGTGCACTGGGCCTTCCCTGATGGTCCAGTGACTGAGACTTCATGCTCCCAATACAGGGGGCACAGGTTTGACCCCTGGCCAGGGAACTAGATCCCACATGCTGGAACTAAGGGTTCACATGCCACAACGAAAGATCCCACATGCCACAACTAAGACTCAGCACAGCCAAATACAGAATTTTTTTTTAAAGCAGTGCACTTATATTTATATACAAAAAGTTACTTCAGGTGAGGAATTTGGTGGGGGCGTGGGGGGGAGGCTAGTGAAAGGAAGATATTTGTTTTGCTAAGAAAGAAAATGTAGAATTGTCCATGGACAGAGAAATGCATTTGGGGAGTGACCTGCAGTGGAAAAGACAGTCTAGTTCAAAGAGAAGGAGCAGAATCAGAAAAAAGAACGTGGGAAGAAACACAGCTTTTCCCAGCTGTGGAGGATCGCAAACCAGATTCCTACTTAGGAATTCTGATTCGATTCACCTAGAAATTCGAACTGAGACATACTATCAGCATAACAATTATGGAATGGTTTAAATATTACACACGCAATATCAATACACACCATGTGAGAACCACCTATGACAAGACCGCTCCATCACTCAGTAGTGTCCGACTCTTTGCGACCCCATCGACTGTAGCCCACCAGGCTCCTCTGTCCATGGGATTCCCCAGGCAAGAAAACTGGAGTGGGTTGTCATTCCCTTCTCCAGGGGATCTTCCCTACCCAGGGACTGAAGCCATAGCTCTTGCATTTCCTGTATTGGCTGCTGCTAAGTCACTTCAGTCATGTCCGACTCTGTGCGACCCCATAGACGGCAGCCCACCAGGCTCCCCCGTCCTTGGGATTCTCCAGGCAAGAACACTGGAGTGGGGTGCCATTTCCTTCTCCACTGCATGGAAGTGAAAAGTGAAAGTGAAAGTGAAGTCGTGTCCGACTTTTTGAGACCCCATGGACTGCAGCCTACCAGGCTCCTCCGTCCATGGGATTTTCCAGGCAAGAGCACTGGAGTGGGGTGCCATTGCCTTCTCTGCTCCTGTATTGGCAGGCAGATTCTTTATCACTAGCAGGCTGACTACTGCGGCTGCTGGTAAGTCGCTTCAGTTGTGTCCGACTCTGTGCAACCCCATAGACGGCAGCCCACCAGGCTCCGCTGTCCCTGGGATTCTCCAGGCAAGAACACTGGAGTGGGTTGCCATTTCCTTCTCCAGTGCATCAAAGTGAAAAGTGAAAGTGAAGTCACTCTAGTTCACTCTATAAATATATTACATTTTGCTTACCCACAAAACACTTTATGGGTATTTGGGTTATTTCTAGTTTTGAATAGTATCGATAAACATTCAATTGTTTATTGTGTACATATTTTTATGGATTTATATTTCTAGTGTCATTTTATGTCATAAATACCGAGCAGTGAGATGGTTAGATCATACGTCACGGGATTGTCTACNTTGTCTACCATTTTAAGAAAAATATCACACAATTTTTCAAAGATTGACACCATTTTATTTCTCCAACAGCAAGGTGTCAGTGCTCTAATTCATCCACACCCTCATCACATCATATGAGGACAAGTGTTTTTAATTCTAGCCAGTTGCCATTCTAACATGTATGTTGTAGTATCTCATTGTGGTTTCTGTTTGCATTCCCTAACCATTAATGACGGTGAGCATCTTTTCATGTGCTCGTTTGTCACCTGTCTGTCTTCCCTCCTGAAGTGTCTGTTCAAATATTTGACCCACTTGTAACTGATTTGTTTTTGTTTTCTTATTACTGAGTTTTGAAAGTTCTCTGTGTTCCAAACACGCCTCTTTTTTCAGATATTTGCTTTGAAAATGTTTTCTTCTGTGTGTGGCTTGTCCTTGTTTCTTAATAACGGTGTCTTTTGGAGAGGAAATTTTCACTTTGGATGAAACTCAATTTAAATGTGTATTACTTTATTTTCCTTTATGGATAGTGATTTTGCTATTGCATCTAGGAAATCTGTAGGCTAGCAAAGTCATAAAGATTTTTCTCTTGTGTTTCCTTTCAAGTGTTGTATAGTTTTGTGTTTCACATTTAAGTCGATGATATACTTAGTTAATTTTTTTCTTAGATTATACGGCTCAAAGTTCATTTGTTGGTTATAGATAGCTAATTGTTTTTTCACCATGTGTTGAAATATGTACAGAGTTTTGATATATACAGTTTTTCTTTTAACTTTTTGGTTCAGTTAAACGTATCAGTCTTTATATGTTTCCCTTTTGCTTTTATGCTTAGAAAAGGCTTCTCCAACCAGAGATCAAATAGATTACATTTTCCCCAGGAAGTTTTAGATATATAAAGTATTTAATTAATTAGAAAATTGCAAAATTCCTTAAATCAAAGGGCTTCCCATTGATTTTAAAGGTTGCATGGAAAAAAACAAAACTGAAAGAAAAAGAACACTTAAATTTTTGTTAGGGTAAGCTGGAACTGANNTGAACTATTACTACATAAACAAGATGTAAAAATTGTAATATAATACCAAATATATATTCAATGCTAATACATTTGGAAACATTAAAGAATCTAAGAAAATATAAAATGACAACATTGGCTGGGAAAGTTGACAAACTTAATATAACAATAAACATGGACAAAACTTGAATTGTTCTCAAAGAATTGTCTCAAATGAAATGTAGATCCAAATAACGTTATGGGTGAATTCTTTCAAAAAATTCAAAGTTCCATGGTATATAAACTGAATCAGAGCATAGAAAAAGATGGCAAGTTTTCTGGCTACATTTGCAAACCTTGTACCACACTCAAAAACAAAACTACAGTCTCATCTCAAATGTGCACATGGATGTAAAAATTCCCCAACGATGTTAGAAGACCAAATCAATCAAATCTAGAAATACAGAGAAAAAATTGACATGCCATACCCAGTTGAGTTTCAATCGAGGTTCTCACAAATGTTTCATTATTGGAAATCTAGGTATTAAATCAGTAGAGAATTTATGTGATTAGCAAAAAACATTACCAAAGATCTGTTTTTAAAAAACATATTTTATTGAGTGAATTGTAGTCCACACACAGTTATAAGAAATAAAACAGAATAATAACGTGGAAATAATACACCCAGTTTTCCCAGTGTAACATCTTACACAGCTATAGTACAGTATCACAATCAAGAAATTTATATTGGTGAAATCTATCAATCTTATTTAAATTCGGCCAGTTTTACATGCACCTATTTACATGTGTTGAGTTCTATGCAATTTTACCACTAGCATGACCACCACCAGTCAAGATGCAGATACCTTTCATCATAAGGACCTCTTAGGCTGACTTTTATAGCCGCAGACACAGCCTATGACCTGATCACTATTTGTAGGATTCTGTCGTTTTATTTCCAAGAACGTTGTGTAAATGAATCATGCAATATATAGTCTTTCTTTCTTCACTCAGCTTAATGCCATTGAGATTCATCCAAGTCGTTGCATATACCAATAGTTTATTCCCTTTGTTGCTGAACTTTATTTCATGGTATGGATGAACCACAGTCGTTTTTGTTTTGTTTGTTTGTTTTTAAACATTCACCTGTTGAAGGACTTAGACGAGTTGTTCGGTGTAGTTTGGTTACGACGTATAAACCTGCTATGAAAATTTATCTGCAGGTTTTTCTGTGAACATAAGATTTTATTTCTCTTGAATAAATGGCTCAATTCATCCCAAAATGTTTTTTTTAAGTGCAATGGCTGGGTCATATGGTACGCATATGTTTAGTTTTGTCATCAACTGCATACTCATTTTCATTTTACATCCCCACTAGCAATATATGAGTTTTCCAGTTTCTCTGTATCCTCACTGGCATTTGGTGATATCACTATTTTTTTATTTTAGCCATTCTTTTAGGTGTGTAGTAATATCTCCTTGTGGTTTTAATTTGCATTTCCCTAATGGCTAATGATATTGAACATCTTTTCATGTGCTTATTTGCCATCTGTGTATCTTCTTCAGTAAAATGTCTCTTCATGTCTTTTGCCCATTTTCTAATTGGTTTGTTTGTTTGCAAATATTTTCTACCAGTATGTAGCTTGTCTTTTCATTATCTTAACAGAGTTTGGGCAGAGCAAAAGTTTTACTTTTGATAAAGTCCAATTTATCAATTTGTCCTTTTATGATTTGTGCTTATGGTGTTATGTTCAGGAACTCCTGGGCAAGCCCTAGATCCTGAAGGCTTTCTCTTAAGGTATTTTTTCTAAAAGTCTTACAGTTTTTAGTCTTACATTTAAGTTTGTGATTCATTAAATTAATTTTTTGTTGAACACTTAGATGAAGATTTGTCCTTTTTGCATATGGATACCCAGTTTCTCCAGCATCATTTATGGAAAAAGCTATCCTTGCTCTTGGAGAAGGCAATGGCAACCCACTCCAGTACTCTGGCAAATCCCATGGACGGAGGAGCCTGGTGGGCTGTAGTCCACGGGGTTGCTAGGAGTCGGACACGACTGACCGACTTCACTTTCACTTTTCATTTTCATGCATTGGAGGAGGAAACGGCAACCCACTCCAGTGTTCTTGCCTGGAGAATCCCAGGGACGGGGGAGCCTGGTGGGCTGCCGTCTCTGGGGTCACACAGAGTCAGACATGACTGAAGCGACTTAGCAGCAGCAGCAGCAGCAGCAGCATCCTTCCTCTATCAAATTATTTTTATACCTTTGTCAAACATAAATTGGACTTATTTGTGTAGGACTATTTCAGGGTTCTTTATTCTGCTCCACTCTTATGTGTCTATCCTTCCACCAATAGTACATTATCTTGAATTACTATATAGTGGACTTATTATTGGGCTTCCCTGGTGACTCAGACAGTAAAGAATCTGCCTGCAATGCAAGAGACCCGGGCTCAATCTTTGGGTCAGGAAGATTCCTGGAGAAGGAAACGGTGGCCCACTTCAGTATTCTTGTCTGGGAAATCCCGTGGACAGAGGATCTTGGTGGGCCACAGTCCATAGGGCCGTAAAGAGTGGGACATGACTGAGTGATTAAACATACACAGCCTTATAATTGTAGAGTGAGATCTTTCACATTTTTTCCTTCAAATTTTTAAATTATTTTAAAGCCTGTGCTTTTCCACGTAAATTGAACTTGTCCAAGTCTACAAAAAGTGTTGCTGGGAATTTGAATGGAATTGCACTAAACCCATGGATCAATTTGGGAAGAACTAATATCTTTACTATGTTGAGTCTTCCAATCGGTGAATGAGGTGTGTCTCTTCATTTAGTTAAATTTTCTTTGATTTCATGTATTAGCAGTGTGTAACTTCCAGCACGGACATCATCTGTCTATTTATGAAATGGTTATAAATCTAATGTTATTCATCTATCAACTGATTGATCATTAAATCAAACTTTAGATCTGTATCTATTTCATTTGCTTCGGCACAAACTATAGATTATATTTTGTCTTTAGTTTTGGTTTCTGCTGGTCTGTTGCTAGTTTATAGAAATACTGTTGATTTTTTTGTGTTGATCTGGTATCTTGAAACTACCAAAGTCACTCATCAGTTCTAGGAGATAGCTGAGATATCTTGAAAGTTTTCTATATAAACAATACAGTTATAATGTGACCTACAAATAGGAACACAGTTTTTTTGTTTCCTTTTAAACATGCATGCTCTTTATCTCTCACTGCCCAGTAAAACTTCCAGCACTATGTTGAATATGAGTGATGAAAACAGACATTCTTTCTTGTTTCTCTTCTTAAGGAGAAGGATTCAGTCTTTCAGCATTAAGTATTATGATAGATAATATTGTCTCTATCATATCAGTATATTTTTTGTATTAGCTATCTTCATAGTTGCTCTATCAAAACCCAATTTTTTTAAATGTCATAGTAAAGTAAAATTGAAAAGTTAATTTCCTAACATAATAAAAATATCTTAAAATAATTCAAAATCAGTCATCAGAGCAAAACACAAAGTGTTTTGTTAAAGTTATGGCAGTGCAAAAATACATGTTATTATCAGTAATATCGGACTTTTTAATGAAACTTCTACCTCATGCAATAAAGACAAGAAAATAAACAAAAGAATCAGACCTGGAATTGAAGAGTCAGATTTATCTTTTTCTTCTTATATTCTGATCCTTTGATTGACTTCCTAGAAAACCAAGGAAAGAAATTCAAATTTGTGAATTGATAAGATATTTCAGTTATATGACTAGCTATAAAATAAAGATATGGAAGTAAACAGATTCCTACAGTGAAAAATCTAGTAGAAAACATAAAATTCACAGTAGAAAAAAATCCTAAGAATAAACATATTATTAATTTTTTTTTAATTCTCAAAACTAGACTTTCTTGGCAGACCAGTGATTAAGACTGCTTCCAGTGCAAGAAGCATGGATTCAATCCCTGGTCAAGGAACTAAGATCCCACGTGTTGGATGGCTTCATCAGAGAAAAGAAAAGAAACAAGGAAATAAAAATCCTCAAAACTTCAATGGCTTGAAATAAAAATCCATAAAAACATTGGGACATACTATGATTTTGACTAAAAAAACAGATATTTGAAAATAATGTAATACTTTTAAAGTCAAATAACATATTTAGTGTAATGTTAATAAAATTTTTAA
>SJYQ01000953.1:1272245-1298761 GCA_006410935.1 Redunca redunca
ATAAAATAGTGCATTGTAATTTTCATAAATTTAACTTCCTTTGAACCTAAAAATATATGGGTTTTCTCATCTTTTTTCCTTAAAAAGATGTTGAAAATAACATTTTTCTTAAAGAAAACTCAGGTTTCTTTATCTAATCTGCTTTTATAGTAATGGATCCGTTCTCTTTTATTCCTGGTTTGTTTTCTTTTACTCCTGGTTTGTTTTTGTTTCATGCTTATTTTTCTAACCTTTATATGAATAACTAACTTGTGTTATTCTTTCTTGCTTAGTATCAAAATTATTTTATCCTATAAATTTATGTGTAATTAAAGCTGTGACAACATCCCATAGATTCTTTTATATGTGCGTTTTGATTGTAATTGTTTATTTAATAATCCAAAGCCATTTTTTGCCCCTTTGTTAAGCATTATTTATGTTCTTTTTATTTTTCAAAAAAGATAATATTTTGTGAGTATTTCTTTTTATTTTTGTTATTAACTTCCAGATTTTTTGCACTGACGTCGGATATTGTGTGAGAAAATTTGTTTTGTTGACTATATTAAGAGTGGCTCTGCTGCTGCTGCTAAGTCTCTTCAGTCGTGTCCGACTCTGTGCGACCCCATAGGTGGCAGCCCACCAGGCTCCGCCGTCCCTGGCACTCTCCAGGCAAGAACACTGGAGTGGGTTGCCATTGCCTTCTCCAGAGAGTGGCTCTATAAGCAATATAATCATATTTAAGTGATCCATGTGTGTTTGAGTTGCTCAGGCATGTCTGACTCTCTGCAACCCTTTGAACTATAGCCCTTCAGGCTCCTCTGTCCATGGGGATTCCTAGACAAGAATACTGGAGTGGGTTGCCATGCCCTCCTCCAGGGGATCTTCCCAACCCAGAGATTGAACCCGCATCACCTATGTCTGTTACATTGCAGGCAGGTTCTTTACCTGTTGAGCCATCAGAGAAGCCCTTAGTGATCCATAGACATTTGAAATGTATAGCATAATTGCATATTTATTTCCTCATATCAAATTGGTTTCATGATTTAAATCTTAAGCATCCATTTTTTTTTGTCTATTATCTGTTAAGCACTCAAAAAACATGTCAAAATCTCTCACTTCTATTGTTTCTCTGTCAACTGACTTTCCTGTTTTTAACCACAGTTATTTACATAGTTTGTTGCTATGTAATTCTGTATGTAAACTTTCATGAGCATTATTTTATTTGGTGATTATACTCTGAGTTTTTAAAAGAAAGAAAATGCCCCTGTAGGTTTTGTCATAGCTTTTTTTTTTTTTTTGCCTTCAGATATGTGTTGCCAGATATTAGTAGGGAGCCTTATCTCATTTTTATTTATTGTCATTAAGTGGTATATTTAGTCCCTTTTGGTTATTATACATTTTTGTGTGTATGTGCTTGCATGCCTAGTCACTTCAATTGTGTCCGACTCTGTGATCCCATCGACTGTAGCCCACCAGGCTCCTCTGTCCATGGGAATTCCCAGGCAAGAATATTGGAGTGAGATGCCATTTCCTTTTCCAGGGGATCTTCCCAACCCAGGGACTGAAACCGAATCTCCTGTGTCTCCTGCATTGCAGGCGGATTCTTTACCCACTGAGCCACCTTGCAAACCCATCATGTTCCTTCCTTCTTTCTATTGTTTTATGTTAGTCTTTTTAGCGGTGTGAACTGTGATCTCCTTGATCAACTTTCTCTAGTAATTCTGAAGTGATCAATCTTATTTACTCTTACTACCAGATGCCTTTAAAGGACGGGCCGTGCGCTGCTGCTTCTGGCTCCACCCGCTCTGGCGCTTGGTGGAGCCGTGCCTGGTCTCCACTTTCGATACTGTTATTAAAAGCTAGAAACATCGATTTGGAGTGGCACTCCCTTTCTCGTTTGTGACCTGCTCTCACCCCTCCAAACTGGTGCAATTGGGTTTCTCACAGATTTTCTGTTTATATCTTGTTGAAACACACTTCTTTCTGTGGGAGGAAAACTAAGAGTTTTCTCTTGCGGTCTTCGTCACATCTAGTCTGGCTGCATAATGTCTGACTTGAATTTCTAAATGTTTCTGTAACACAATCTTAATTTTCAGTGCTCATGTCCTCCCCTGGTGGTTCAGATGGTAAAGAATCTGCATGCCTGCCTGCAATGCAGGAGACCTAAGTTTGATCCCTGGGTGGGGAAGATCCCCTGGAGAAGAGAATGACAACCCACTCCAATATTCTTGTCTGGAGAATTCCAGGGACAGAGGAGCCTGACAGGCTACATTGTCCATGGGGTCCGAAAAGAATCAGACACGACTGAGCAACTAACACTTTCACTTTCCTCCCCACCACACTTCCTGTTTTTCTATTGCTTTGCTCATCTGAGTTGGAATCTGCAGAGGGAAAGTTCACTGAAGCTTGAAGCCATGTGCAGGATATATTGAACAAGAAGTCAAACTATGGATGGTTGTATAAAGCAATAAATCCCATTTGAGCTTTCAAAAACATTAATTTCTCATATCTGAAACTCCTTATACTAAAGTAAGTCAGACAGAGAAAGACAATATCATATGATGTCATTTGATAACTGCTTATATGTGGAATTTAAAGAAATGGTACACATGAACCCATTTACAAAACAGAAATTGACTCACAAATGTAAAAAACAAACTTGCGGTTACCAGGAGGGAAGGGGGAGGGATAAGCTGGGAGATTGGGATTGACATACACACACCACCATATATAGAATAGATAATAAGGGCCTACTGTACAGCATAGGGAACGCAGCTCAACACTCTGCAATGACCTATGTGGGGAAAGAATCTTTAAAGAAATGGTTACATGCATATATATATACATAACTGATTCACTTTTCTGTAAGCGGAAACTAACACAACATTGCAAATCAGCTACACTCCAACAAAAAATTTTAAATTAAAATATTAAGTTAAAAAGTATATCTCCATATATAATTAATATAAGAACTTAAGAATATGAATTCCGTATCCCAAATGGAGATATGGTTGTTTGATCTTCACACTTTCAAGCTTAATGTTAAAATCCACGGAGAAATTCTTCTTTACTTCATATCCCTCCATGGGAGGATTTTTTAAAGGTAAAATAAACTACCATAAAAATATTGTTTCATAGTAGGATCAAGAATCATATTCTTAAATCAACACAATTACAATTTAATCTATGTAATTTTACATATTCTCTAGGATTTCCCTAGAATAATTTAAATGATCAAATCTCATAACCCTATTTGTTAGGGACTTTCAGGTTTCTTTTAAAGGGGATAAACATATCTTAGACTGAGAACTTTTCTAACTCAGAATCTGTGTATTTTACGAAGGCCATGCATTTTGTATCTCTAAAAGATTCTGCTAAAGTTAAATGTCTTCAACATAATAACTCTTTCATAAAGAGCTTTATCATTCTGACAGCTGCTTTCATGCAGGTCAAAATGAAGCACACAACTTTTTCTCTGGTCTGCAAACAAAGCTGTTTGAACTCTTCTTTTTAAGGCAACTCACATTTCTTCTCTTACCTTGCACTGTTTTCAAATCCAAAGTAACAAACATCAAAACAGCACCTAAACAAAGTAGTTTGTGTTCCTATCTTTATCCCTCTAATTGAAGTCTTATTTACAGTTTTACTATGTTTTTGAATTGTAATGGTTAGGAGTTTGTTTGAAATCTTCAGTACAAGTGAAAGTTTATTTTCCTATGATTAATTCACTCTAAAAGGCATGCACAAAATAATACAATCATAGTAAGCTTTGGAAAGAAGCTTAGAGATCATTTGTCAAACTATCTTATTTATAGAGGAGAAAGTTTGGCCCAGAGACGTTCTTTGATTTGTGTAATGAAAGAGTCATAATGTCAGTAGCATCTGTGTTTTCCAAGCAAAACAGGACTGAGGCAGAAAGTTGAGTTTGTTCCCTGAATAACTCAGATCAAAAGAAGCTGAAGTATCTGAACTCAAAAGCCAGATGATAGGTTTGCCCTCAAACATCAGGACACATTTTATTTGTAATTTCGCTTATCCACAGTATTCATATGCTTTCTGATTAAACACTTAATCAGTGATGATTAAGATGGACACAATAAAGGACAGAAATCATATGGACCTAAAAGAAGCAAAAGATATTAAGAAAAGGTGTCAAGAATACACAGAAGAACTATACAAAAAGATCTTCATGACCCAGAGAATCACGATGATGTGATCACTCACCTAGAGCCAGACATCCTGGACTATGAAGTCAAGTGGGCCTTAGGAAGCATCACTACAAACAAAGCTAGTGGATGTCAAGGAATTCCAGTTGAGCTATTTCAAATCTTAAAAGGTAATGCTGTGAAAGTGCTGCACTCAATATGCCAGCAAATTTAGAAAACTCAGCAATGGCCATAGGCCTGGAAAAGGTCAGTTTTCATTCCAATCCCAAAGAAAGGCAATGCCAAAGAATGCTCATGGTGGTGATGGACAGGGAAGCCTGGCATGCTGCAGTCCATGGGGTTGCAAAAAGTCGGACACGATTGAGAGACTGAACTGTATGTTCTGTTTTTTTGGCCAGGAGGCATATGGGATCTTAACTCCCTGACCAGGAATCGAACCCACATCCCCTGCATTGGAAGGGAAAGTCCTAACCTAGACAAACAGGGAAGTCCCCAGCACGTGTCTTAACTCAGTGAGCTATGCTTCCCTTAGCCCTGTCTCTGTGCGTTCACCCTCTTCTCCTCCACTCCCCGCCTTGTGTTCAATCTTCCTTCCTGCCCACCACTCCCTCAGTTCATCATGACATCACCCTGGCTTCCAGGGAGTCCAGGTACAACTGTCATCACATAGGTTGAGTCTTTTCTCCAGAATTCCATAGGAGACACATCTCTGCTCTTGACAAAATTGAGGCAGGAGTCCTTATACTCATTGTAGCCACACGGCTGAGCATCATTGAAAACTGGCCAGTCTGTTGGGCGATCATCAAGGAAACCTGGATGGCTAACGCGTTTTAAAACAAGTATCTTTGATCAGTGACCTCAGGACCCGTTGCCGTGAAGCCACACTTTTCCCTTCTAGGGAGGAAATGCGTCTCTCCACCAAGAGAATTACATTCACCAATTAGAATATGTGTGTTTGTAAGCTCCATGGCTGCAGAAATGCACAGCTATGGTCAGAAAGGAACTTAGACAATCATCACCGGGTCCAGACCCCAGCTTCGCAGAGCAGCAAACAGACTCAGGGAAGTGAAGGGACCCCCTCCCTCACCCCCACACAGCTACTTACATCTTACAATGACGCACTGAACTGAGACACTGAGAAAAGAAACTGAGAAAAGAAAGTGCAAAGGACACGTCCGTAGCTTTTCTTCACTGTGGTGGTCAGTCTGAGGCAAGAGGGAGATGTACCCACTCCCCCACTGTAAAGCAATGCGAGATTCATTCTGTTTGGACAGAAACTCCAAGATGAGAGCAGCAAGGCAATCAGGGGAGGAGGCTGGGCCCTGTCCAGACCACATATCTCTCGTTCCTGAAGTCAGGAGGCCTCCCCAGTCACACATGCCCAGAAAAGGCTTCTTGGAGGTCAAAGGGGAGTTATGTCAAGGGATGCTCTACCCATAGCCTGCTTTGGTAGAATCCATCTTGGCTAAGAGGTGGGCGTGCACACATATGGGAGGATCCTGAGGTACACCAGGCAAATCAAAATGACTGGCCAGAGGAAACTGGAAGAAATGCCCCATATATGTAATTCAGACTCTCATAAGAGTGCGGCTCAGTGACTCTCCCTCTGAGTCTGCCTGTGTCTATCCATGCACTGTACTCTTTTTCCCCCTAATAAATATTTTACTTGCTTCACTACTTTCCATCTTTGTTGCAATTCTTTTCTGCAAAGCCAAAATGCCAGGGCCCTTGGTCTAGTGGCTAGGATCTGGTGCTCTCACTGCCCGACTCAGCCTGTCTCTGGTTGGGAACCCAAGCCCTGCTTGAAGCTGCTGCAAACCTAGGCCACCCAAGACCAAGTGACACAAGGGGATCAGTACAGCTGTGTCAAAGGGCTAACTGATCAGATTCTGAGTCATAAGACAGAATATCTCCCTGCATGGTTGTGTCACATGCACATGAGTTTCAGCAGAAATTACTTAATTATGTCTCATATAGAAGCTCAATTTAAGTACCAATTCTCCTGTCTTTCCTGGTGGCTCAGATGGTAAAGTATCTATCTGCCTGCAATTCAGGAGACCCAGGTTTCATCCCTGAGTCAGGAAGATACCTTGGAGAAGGGATTGGCCACCCACTCCAGTATTCTTGCCTGGGGAATTCCATGGACAGAGGAGCCTGGAAGGCTAAGGGGTCAGAAAGTGTCAGACATGACTGAGGGACTAACACACCCTTTCTCCTGACTTAAGAATTTTTATTCAAACTATGGGAAAGAGGATTTATACCCAAGACTGCTTTGTCACTCAATCAGAACCTCACAAAAAAATAGTAAATGGATAATTCAAGTCTACCACTCAGATAATTAAACTTAAAAATCCGTAAATGTATTTGCTCCTGGAGAGAGAGGACAGCCAGCTACAAACAGTGACCCTGGAATGTAATGGTTAAGTGGGAGGTGACCCATGGAGCCATAGAGCCAGAGGGGCTCAGGGGAGAGAGGAATGACTGGGTCAGTAGGATCAGACCTTCCTTGTCCAGGTCAAGATGTGTCAAATCAGGGATGCTCTGCAGATTCTAAGCCAGGGTTATTTGGCCCCAGGCTTTTGTGAAAAACAGTTGCAGCTGCCAGGTGTTAAGTATTTCTTATTTTGCTAGGATGATCTAGGACACGTCTGAAACTCTGAGTCTATGTAAAGATTTGTAGATTCTAGAACGGTATATGCCATTCAGCAAATCCACAGGTTAAGAATCTGCTAGGTGGACACCATCCTGATGCGGAGACAGACTGGTCAGGAAGATACACAAGATGCTTTTCTCTGTCCAAGACTGCAGCCTTGCAGGGAGACAGGTCCATGAACAATCTCTGTGTAACTGGACACACAGGGGCAAGCAATGCAAGGCCAGGGAAGGTTCTTGGCTGCAGAGGCCAAGAGGAGGGGAGAAGCTGGGAGAGGGGGAGAATGCTCTGCCTGGGGAATCAGCCAGGCTTTGAAAACAGGTGTTTTAATCACCTCTTCAGCATCCATGGAGGAAGTGCTGATTCAAAAGGAAAGTTCCCACAAAGACCCAGATGAAAGTACGTAAAACAGCCAGTGCCAGTACCCTGGCCCTATGACCATAAAACTTGCTGCTTTTTTTTTCAGTTGAAGTAGAGTTGATTTAGTGTCATATTAGTTTCAAATGTACAGCACAGTGATTTTTATATATACATATATATGATTTTTCAGATTCTTTTCCCTTATTTGTTGTTGTTATTGTTTAGTGGCTAAGTCGTGTCTGACTCTTTGTGATCCCATGCACTTCAGCCCACCAGGTTCCTCTGTCCATGGGATTCTCCAGGCAAGAATACTGGAGTGGTTTTCCATGCCCTCTTCCAAGGGACCTTCCCCACCCAGGGATTGAATCCATGTCTCCTGCATTGGCAGGCAGGTTCTTTACCACTGAGCCCCCTGAGAAGCCCCCTTTTCCCTTATAGGTTATTACAAAATATTTTAATGTTTTATCAAACTTGCTTCTTGAGGCTCACATGCACCCCAGCATGTGAACAAAATAATTTCATGTCAGGGGAGCATGTTCAGTTCAGTTCAATCACTCAGTCGTGTCTGAATCTTTGCAACCCCATGGACTGCAGCACTCCAGGCTTCCCTGTCCATCACCAACTCCCGGAGCTTACTCAAACTAATGTCCATCGAGTTGGTGATGCCATCCAACCATCTCATCCTCTTGTCATCCCCTTCTCGTCCCACCTTCAATCTTGCCCAGCATCAGGGTCTTTTCTAATGAGCCAGTTCTTCTCATCAAGTGGCCAAAGTATTGGAGTTTCAGCTTCAGCATCAGTCCTTCCAATGAACACTCAAGACTGATTTCCTTTAGGATTGTCTGGTTTGATCTCCTTGCTGTCAAAGGGACTCTCAAGAGTCTTCTCCAACACCACAGTTCAAAAGCATCAATTCTTTGCTGCTCAGCTTTCTTTATAGTCCAACTCTCACATCCATACATGACTACTGAAAAAACCATAGCTTTGACAGATGGACCTTTGTTGGAAAAGTAATGTCTCTGCTTTTTAATATGTTGTCTAGGTTGGTCATAGCTTTTCTTCCAAGGAGCAAGTATCTTTTAATTTCAGGGCTGCAGTCACCATCTGCAGTGATTTTGGAGCCCCTCAAAATAAAGTCTCTTGCTGTTTCCACTGTTTCCTCATCTATTTGCCATGAAGTGATGGGACTGAATGCCATGATCTTAGTTTTCTGAATGTTGAGTTTGAAGCTGGCTTTTTCATGCTCCTCTTTCACTTTCATCAAGAGGCTCTTTAGTTCTTCTTTACTTTCTGCCATAAGGGTGGTGTCATCTGCATATCTGAGGTTATTGATATTTCTCCTGACAATCTTGATTCCAGCTTGTGCCTTATCCAGCCTGGCACTTTGAATGATATACTCTGCATATGAGTTAAATAAGCAAAGTGACAATATACAGCCTTGATGTACTCCTTTCCCGATTTGGAACTAGTCTGTTGCTCCATGTCTGGTTCTAACTGTTGCTTCTTGACTTGCATACAGATTTCTCAGGAGGCAGGTAAAGTGGTCTGTGATTCCCATCTCGTTAAGAATTTTCGATGGTTTGTTATGATACAGAGTCGAAGGCTTTGGCGTAGTCAATAAAGCAGAGGTAGATGTTTTTCTGGAACTCTCTTGCTTTTTCCATGATCCAGTGGATGTTGGCAATTTGATCTCTGTTTCCTCCGCCTTTTCTAAATCCAGCCTGAACATCTGAAAGTTCATGGTTCACATATTGTTGAAGCTTGACTTGGAGAGTTTTGCTAGCATGTGAGATAAGTGCAATTGTGCGGTAGTCTGAACATTCTTTGGCATTGCCTTTCTTTAGGCTTGGAATGAAAACACATTTTTCAGTCCTGTGGCCACTGTTGAGTTTTCCAAATTTGCTGGTATATTGAGTGCAGTACTTTCACAGCATCATCTTTTAGGATTTGAAATAGCTCATCTGGAATTCCATCACCTCCACTAGCTTTGTTCACAGTGACGCTTCCCTAAGGCCCACTTGACTTCACATTCCAGGATGAGTGATTGATCACCTAGGGGAGCACGGATCCTTAGTGATTCTTGGCCTTACACATTTAGAGGCTTCCCTGATAGCTCAATTGGTAAAGAATCTGCCTGCAGTGCAGAAGACCCAGTTCAATTCCTGGGTCGAGAAGATCCATTGGAGAAGGGAAAGCCTACCCTCTCCAGTAATCTGGCCTGGAGAATTCCGTGGACTACAGTCCATGGTGTTGCAAAGAGCCGGACACNAGAAGATCCATTGGAGAAGGGAAAGCCTACCCTCTCCAGTAATCTGGCCTGGAGAATTCCATGGACTACAGTCCATGGTGTTGCAAAGAGCCGGACACGACTAAGCGCCTTTTACTTTCATTTTACACATTTAGATATGTGACTATGCCTTCTGTTCAATTCAATTGCATCACTGAATAAGGTATATTGATTTACCAAAGTATACATTGTGAGTTTTAGATTCATTAGCCTATAGACTTTAAGGAAATCACTAAGCATGGGACTGCTTAGGCTCAATTCTTTTCAGCTTAGTAGGGAAATAGAAAATGCCTATCTCCAACAGTGAAATAAAGGGAGCGTCTTCTTGGTAGGCACCACATCAACCTGTCAAACTGGGACCCACACAGAACCTCCCTCCTGAAGATCTGGAACTCACATGTCCTTGGTGAATACAAACGAGGGACAAAAGCCCCTTTGTGTCAGGGCTCCACAAATGTGGAATCAGTCACCAGTCGATTTAAGAACAATTGGAAGCTTTTCCTGTTTTAAGACGGAGCTGAAACAATACCTCGTGATGAGTGGAAGTTGTCGTAATTGTTTTAATTGATGTTATTCTTGTGTTATCTCAGTTTATTGTGTATTTATATGCTTTGGCTTATCGCGGGTCATGCTTGAAAATGGGCTTTCAGCTTCATTTACAGACACAGTTAACAAATCAATCAAGACATGTATGTATGTTTCTCAACCCCCCTTGTTTATATCAGATGGGGTTGCCATATGTACGCTCCATACATTTCATGCCCTCATGTTTATATCACACAGATAATCCATCTGAGATTGATTTCAACTTCACTTTTAAGTCCTTAGAACCAACACAGCAAATATGCATCTTGAAATACAAGCTGAAGTTATTTTACCACAGAAGAACAAAAAGACCTAATGTTTTTTAACTCTTTCTCGTGGATCTATTTAAAGTAATGTGCCTATGGCTCATGACAAGAATTTGCTGGAGAAGAAAGTGGCCATCAGAATGCTGTAACTCTCTAATTTCATCCCCCCCACACACGAGGACTGAAAGCAAAAAAGACAGTGTAAGCAAAGCCACAGAGAAGATCACTTGGGGAGGAATGCATTCTAACACCAAGCACTGGTATCACAGCTGATGGAGAAATGCCTTGTTTAATGCACACTCTGCTTATAAATGATAAACATCTATACACGCATCCCTACCTGTCTGTCATTTTCTGCTATCCAAAACACGGCAAATGAACCAGCAAATACACAAGGAGAAAGGAGGGCCACAGGGTGTCATTGTTTCATCTACTCCATTTATAAACTTACAAGCCATAAACACAACTCATCTGGGAAATGTGTTTGTCTCCAAACTTCATAACATGGCTGTGTTAATTCAGACATCATCACAGCCATGTGGTCACTCTTGCCCCCCAAACCCTCACCTTTGTAGCCTCCTAGGATGTATGCCCAGCAGGGAACAGAAGTGGGGGTCAAATACAGAATTGAGTGACCTGATACCTGTGTATCATAAACCCCACCACCATCCAAAATGGAAAATAATCTCACAGGTAGGCAGCATGTGGACTTGCCAAGGAAAAAACTGAAGAGCAAAATATCTTCCTTCAGGGGATGGGTCTTCAGAGCTACTGGGCTTTATTTCACTCAATAAATATCCAAATTTGAACCCTGCCCAGGGTAATGGCTTTTAAGCAAATATTCTGAGGGAAGAGGAGGGATGGGGTGTTCAAAGAGGATGAAAAACCTGAAATGGCTATTAGGATCCATTGTGTCATTCCAGCTGCTGGGCAGACATATTGCATCCATGTGTCGAAAACGCTTACTAAGTTTTTCTCTTGGAGGAAAATAAGCCATAAGCACACAATAGCCTTTGTCTCTTTCAAAGGCTGGATAACACAGGGCCTCTGAACATCTCAGTTGAAGGTACACTGGCTTGGCACCTAAAGCTCTAACCCACGCTTCCTGTGTTTCCCTCCACTCTCCAGGGACCACGCAATTGGCTGGCAAGGACCACAGAAAGCTCTGTGCTGGGACCCCAGGGGACGCAGAGTATCAAGGGCCTTGAGAATGAATGTCCCTTGTTGATTCCACAGACATGTGCTCTCAGGGCTCTCCGGAGGCCTATCGTGCATTTCCATGACCAGGTTAACTGAAGCCTAAGGGTTCTGCTGGGGGCTCCCCTGGTGGTCAGTGGTAAAGAATCCTGTCAATGCAGGAGACATGGGTTCAATTCCTGGCCCGGGAAGATGTCCTAGGAGAAGGAAAGGGCAACACACTCCAGTATTCTTGCCCGGAAAACTTCATGGGCAGAGAAGCCCGGTGGGTTACAGTCCATGGGGTTTCAAAGAGGTGGACATGACTTAGCCAGTAAAGAATAACAACAAGGACTCAAAAATCTCCAAAGTGGTCCAGGTGTTTACATCATTGCCGTAGGCACTACTTAGATGATTCTCTGCAAACACTCAGGACAGGAACCCAATTTATAGAAAGATGCGAAATTATCTTAAGAACAATAACTGTCCCTATAGGAGAACCATAAAAACCTTACAGGAAATAGATGCAGGCAGTTGTGAAGCTGGAAGAGACCTCGAAGACAATACAGGATAAGTAGGAGCTAAGAAGAATAGAATAGTCGAGCTATTTGTAGAAAATTGTGTACACACAGCCCAGAGACCATGTGGGACCAAAGCACGGCTTCCTCTGTGCTGCATTTCACTGCACACATGCGCACAAGGCCTTTCAAGAAACAAAAAGATGAGGTCCCTAAATGAGAACGGTACACTGATTAAACTGTATGTTAACATGAGTACATACATTAAAACTCTTACAACACATCTATCAGTGGAAAAGCACGGAAATGATTACACACGACCTAAACCTCCTTTTCATTCTGAGCTTAACCCATGGTAATATTTCAAGACAGAGTTGAAACAACCAATCTATTGCCACAAGTGGTTTTGCAAGATTCCTGAATGATTTCCGCCCTTCCTTAATTTTGAACCTACTGGACCACATCACAATCATATTTCTCTAGATAACTGTTCTATTCAAATATCAAAGCCTTCTACTGCAGACCTATGGTTGTCATCTAAAATTATGTATTTCTAATCATTCGTTTGCTGGAATTCTTTGAATTCGGAGAATCAATCTTGTCGTGGAACACAAGTATAGCATGGCAAATGAGAATTGCCAACTTCAAAACTTTTCATGTGAGAATTTATTGCTGGCACACAAGTGGGTGCTGACCATGCCTGACTCCATAAAGAATGAACACAATGGCACTCCTCCTGGAGCTTACAACAGATAAGCTCATCAAACTCAGTGAAAAACAGAATCAATGCTTAGTAAACTTTTAAGGTGGGAGGACGTTTTCATTGCTGTTGTCTAGTCGCTCAGTCAGGTCTGACTCTTGGTGACCCCAGGGACTGCAGCATGCCAGGCTTCCCTGTCCTTTACTGTCTCCCGGAGTTTGCTCAAACTCATGTCCATCGAGTCCATGATGCCATCCAACCATCTCATCCTCTGACACCCCCTTTTCCTACTGCCCTCAATCTTTCCCAGCATCAGTGTCTTTTCCAATGAATCGCCCTTCTCATCAGGGGGCCAAAGTATTGGAGTTTCAGCTTCAGCATCAATCCTTCCAATGAATATTCAGGGTTGATTTCCTCTAGGACTGACTGGTCTGATCTCCTAGCTGTCCAAAGGGCTCTCAAGAGTCTTCTCCAGCACCACAGTTTGAAAGCATCAATTCTTTAGTGCGCAGACCTCTCTTAACCAAAAGCAAAAAGAGGTAATCCTCAAAATCGCAAAGAAGGATTGACAAGAGAGAGATCTAGCATAGTCTGGGCTTTTTTCTGGAGACAACGCAGAGTCAGTAAGGTGCTTTTGTTTGTTTTTTGTTTTGGGGAGATTTTAAAAGTATAGTAGATTTTCGATGTTGTCCCCATCTATGCTGGATAACAAAGTGACTCAGTTTTACATATATGCATATTCTTTTTTAATACTTTTCCATTATGGTTTATCCCAGGAAACTGGATATAGTTTCCTGTGATGTACAGTAGGACCTTGTTTCTTAGCCATATAAATGTAATAATGTACAATAAGGGTTTTTAAACAGAAAACTTGGGTTGTCAGTTTGCAATTTAGAAGGTGAACTTGGTAGCAATGAGAACAAGAGGTTAGAGGTGGTGGTCACTCCGAAAAAGTATAAAGGACTTGGAATTGGATAATTTTATGATCAGAAATTTAGAAACATTTTATTTGTTTTTTAATGCCCAAAGTAACTTCCATAAAACTGCCTACAAATTTTTTTTAATTCAAATATCTGCTTATTTTGGTCTCAGGATTTCAAATATAGTTAAAAGGTTGACATGTATTTTGATGCTAAATTGTAGCAAAATTTTGGAGTAAATATAAATCTAGTAAAGTCTGACTCCAATTTTTCTTGCAGACTTACCTTCTTTAGGAACAAAGCTCATTATACTTAATGGATATTGGAAACATATTCAAAGCCAAGAAACAGAACATTGACTTGTTTCAAGTGTATCTCCCGGATACATTTCTCTAACCTGATGACCTTGTGCTCAGTGCTGCTGAGATGATCTTCATCTTCAGGGCCTGGGTGGTAATTTAGGTTCTATTTACCAGGAAAGGCAGGTCTGGCCTCTGTAGTATCAACAGCTACGAATGAATGAAAGCTTGTCTTTAAACAATCCATTTAGAAATTCAGAATTATTTTGATGTATGCTATTTTCACAAAGACATCCTGGTAAGGTAGACATAGTATAGTATTAAAGTGCTTTGATTTCTTATAAATGACTCCAGTGTAGTCGATTTAAACGAACACTTGGCAGCTGAAAGAGTCTGGGGTAAATATAAACATAGGAAAACCGCGGGAATCTCGAAAATTGTTTCACTGCTTTCACAATAAATGAGATAGCACATATTTTAAAAGTCAAGATGACGGGACGTTAAAGGAACATTTTGTAGCACCGGTGATTTTCAAGAGAAGTTGAGTTTGTAATGGCAGCTAACCAGGGCTGCTCGTCTCTTGAATGGGATAGGTGAGCTGTTGCAGAAATAATATGCATCGTTTCCAACGGAATGAACTAAATGAGTCATTATGGAGACACTCATTACTGGGTGTTTCACTTAATGGCTCCATGAAAAGATGTATCAAGGGCTACAAACTTTGTGACCAATAAGAGAGTGGAGAAATAATGAGGTAAACTGGTCCAATCTGTACGCAGATAAAATCCCAATAAGCCACAGTAGGGGGGCAGTGCTCGCAGCCTTACGGTCCTCGGTTCAGGTGCCAAGGGTTTTCTAAAGCCTGATTGAAACCAGAGAATGACAGAGAGGGAGGGAAAGAGAGACAGAAAAAGAGACAGACAAAGAGAAAGATAAAGAGAGACAGAAAGGGGCAGAGAAAAGAGAGAGAGAGGGAGAGAGAGAAAGAGAGATTGAGAGAAGGAGAGACAGAGAGAAAGAGAGAGAGATAGAGAGAGAGGCAGGGAGAGACAGAGAAAAAGAGAGAGAAAGAGGGAGAGAGAGAGTGAGGTGGGCAAAGAGGAAGAAAGAGAAACAGAGGAAAAGAAAGAGGCAGAGAGGGAAAGATAACCTACCCGTAATAAGATTTTCTTCCTTATAGAAAGCACATTTCAATGTTCTTGTCACACACTTGTTTAGACATTATTGAGTGTTATGTTTCTGTAAAACATTTCAAAGGTTGATGGAAGTTGTACATTTCCCGAATTAGGAAATAGTACACTGTGCACTCTCTAATAACAGATGTAATAAATGTATTTTGACGCTCATTTAAGAATAGTGTTCCTTCTCTCCACACTATCACATAGAGATGTAGGATGGGAAATCCTTAGACATAGATATCCATCCACATTCACACAGGTTCCAAGATCTACTATTCAAATGGAGGGATAGGATTAAATGCTGCACCTACCAGAGAAGACTTGATTCAAAAACATCCAAACTCATCCCAGTGAATCACACTTTAAATTCATCCCCAGCCATCTCAAAGGAAGATGAAACCACAGAGACCCTCCTTCATCTTCTCTAACTTCTGATTCTGTTAAAACTCATCCTGATACTTAACCTCAATCTGCCCTGCCACCAGTATAAGCCTATTACTTCTTATTTTGTTCCATTGACTAATGAGAATAACTGGCCCCATCCTCTTCATAATATCCTTTGATGGAGGAGTAAAATAGTTATTATGTCTCCCTTGGGAAGCTGAATCTGTCCAGTTCTCTTAACCTTTTCTCCTGGGTCATATTTTCTAACCCTTTTATCATTTTGGATGTTCCCTTCAGAACCCAAAACCCAGGTTCCAAATGAAGCCTGTCCAAGTCAAGTCAAACAAATAATTGCCCAGCTGGCTTAACTGTGAGCACCTCTTCACACAAACCGCCGCCCTCCGACTTTTCCTGGCAGGTGGTTGTATCTGCCGGCTCTTTACGATATTCTCCAAACAGTTCACCTGGGGAGAGGGAATCGGTCTGCCTTTTCTCTGATGAATCCACAGTCTTCCAAACAAGGATGTGCTTGCTGGAATTTTTTCACTAACTGGACCCTTACTTTGCTAGCATGCTTCTTGAAATAAAGCTCTTGGGCTGGGTACTAAACTTCTCCAAATTATGTGAAAGTAAATTCACCTGATGGGACTTCTTATTTTTCACTATTTTAACTTAAATTTTATTTTATTAGAGCAGATATTGGTTTACAGCGTTGCGTTAGTTTCAGATGTACAGCAAAGTGAGTAAGTTACACATATACACATGGCCACTCTTTTTTCGGATTCTTCTTCTCCCATGTACTCCCATAGAGTTTCAAGTCCCCTGTGCTATATAGTAGGTTCCTCTTGGTTACCTAGTTTATCCATAATAGTGTGTTAATCCAAAGCTCCTAATTTTTCTAAATTGTATGAAAGCAAATTCACCTGATGCACGGTTTGGTTTTCTATTAATTTTTATTGGAGCATAGTTGCTTTATAATGTGGTGTTAGTTCCTGCTGCACAGCAAAGTGAATCAGCCACATGTGTAGGTATATCCCCTCTTCCTTGGATTTCCTTCCCATTTAGGTCCCCACAGAGTACCGAGTAGAGGCCAAAGGAAACCATGATTCGAAAAGACACATGCACCCCAGTATTCACAGCAGCACTATTTACCATAGCCAGGACACGGAAGCAGCCTAGATGAGAGCAAGTGATGCTTTCTGATTCTCAAAAACAATAAATAAATAAATACGTGCTCTCAATAGTATTATCCATAGCTAGGGAAATGGGAAATAGGTTCAAATACAGAAAATGGCAGGTTTCTTTCCAGATTCTACCTCTGATGGTCCCAGTTCCATATTCTAGGCAGGAATCCTGTTCAGTCTCCCCACCTATAATGCCAGTGGGTTTGCATCTCCCAGGGCAAGGTCCTTTCATTGAATTTTAACAAATTCCCTTCGAAGTCTTGGTGAAAATGGCAAATCCTCCATCATCAACCTTGTTATTTTATCATCTTTTCAATTTTATCATCTTTCAATAGTTGTCCTTGAATGTTAAAACAGAAGAGTCAAAATATATCTTACCTTCATTTTCTGTAAAATAAAAGGTGAAACATCCTTTAAAACTACAGGGAATTAGAACAACAAGGGAAAGTTTAAGATCACCCAGCTGAGGCCCAGACAAATGAAAGCAAGGCAAGCACGTTCCCCACTCTGCATTGAATCCGTCCTCAGTTTCTGACCCACAGAAACCCTCAGCATAATAAAGTGGCTATTTTTAAGGACTAGGTTTGGGAATAAATAACTTGCTGTATGTGCGTGTGTGTTCAGTCTGACTCTCTGCAATCCCATGAACTGTAGCCCAACAGGCTCCTCTGCCCGTGGAATTTTCCACGCAAGAATGCTGGAGTGGGTTGCCATTTTTGTCTCCAGCAAAACTTCCTGCAGGGATTGAACCTGCATCTCCTGTATTGGTAGGCAGATTCTTTATCACTGTGTCACCTGGGAAGCCCAGTCATAGATAAGTGGAAAATTTACCTAACAGTTTTGAAGGGTGTCCGTCTAGGGAAGATGATAAGACCCTGAAATCAGGATTTTGAGAGTGCTGGCAGGTTGGGACAACATCATCTAACAATAGAGTACTAACCAGAAGGGCAGGATAAGACCAATCTAAGTGTATAGCTACTTGGCTCCCTGGTATACCTGCCAATCTATTCCAAAGATCTGAAATGACACCAAAACCCCAAGCATCTTGCAGGACCCCTAAATACTGTTTCTTGTAGCATTTTTTGTTCTTTTCAAATAGTGACACTTCAGGATGATTTAAGCACATTTTTTCTAATGGCACATTCTTCTGTTAGTTTAAATGTTAGCAATTTGTTATAGCATTTCTCACTCTTCAAAGACATGTCGATTCAGACGATCATCGATAAATCACCGTTATGGCGTTTTTGTAGCAGAAATGGCTTCTGTTGACACAATGTAATTAGCAAGCAAGCAAAGCACTAAGTTCACGTGTAAATACAATACTGATTCCGCAGCTGCCAGACTCTGCCTCTGAAAACAGCCCATGTTGTGTTTCTACCTTGTTCCACGTCTTGTCT
The DNA here is from genome assembly GCA_006410935.1 of Redunca redunca. Taxonomy (NCBI): domain Eukaryota; kingdom Metazoa; phylum Chordata; class Mammalia; order Artiodactyla; family Bovidae; genus Redunca; species Redunca redunca. The sequence continues at coordinate 1,290,298 of SJYQ01000953.1, forward strand.
GACAGAATAAAAGCTGGCACACTGTAGGCTGAGGTAGTGTTCATCAGTTACTTTTCTTTCTTGTTTTAAATTTATTTTTGGCTGCGCTAGCTCACTGCTGCAGTGCACACTTTACTCTAGTTGCGGCAAGCAGGGGCCACTCTCTAGCTGCACCGCGTGAGCTGCTCTTTGTAGTGGCTTCTCTTGCTGCGGAGCGTGGGCTCTAGGGCGTGCAGGCTTTAGTAACTGTGGCTTCCGGCTCTAGAGCACAGGCCCAGTAGCTGTGGGCCTGTGGGCTTAGTTGCTCCTCAGAACGTAGGATCTTCCCAGACCAGGGATCAAACCCATGCTTCGTGCATTGGCAGGCAGATTCTTTACCACTGAGCCACCAGGGAAGCCCCCCCAGTTATCTTTCTGAGTCCCTTCCTCCTTCCTTCCTAGAGATGCTGCAAACACAGGTGATTGCCTCTCCTCAGCAGAGATTCTCAGAGAGGGCTCCTGTTTCACTCTCTTATCACATCAGATTCATCAGAATATTTCCTCTTTTCTTTCCATTCTTTAAAGATGAAAACATGATTCAAACCAAGGCAAAGTGTACAAAGGACCCATCCGTCTCTCTGTCTGATTTGGGTGTAGTGAAGCTTTGGTTTCCTAAGCAATGGAATCCCTCTGCCCCTCTCCTTGTCTCTTTTCCCTTTTCAGATGATTATGTTCCGCGCATCTGTGGAACTGAGCTAAATGCCAGGTGAGCTCCCTGCTGGGGAGTGAGGGTCCACTGGCCACCCAGCCCCTGGCCACAGAGCTTCGAGCTATTTAATTTTGGAAATGACATTTCTTTACAGTTCTTCCAAGATAGCAATTTATGTCAATCATCTGAAAACTCCCTTTGCCAATCACAATGTCAATGGACTTGAATTTCCTATTGACTTTGGGGTGAGAGGGCTATCTCTTTGACTCTTCTGAGTAGTACTTTTCACTACCATTCAGAAAAGTTTCCCTCTCAGGGAATTTTCCTTGTGGTCACAGACCTAATCTAACCTTCCTTTTATAGTTCCAGGAAATAGAAAAAGAGGAAAATTCTGTATAGCGTTTTATTGCCAGGAAGCATGGTTCTAGTTGACTCACTCTATCATGAATTCCTGTATCTTATCCCAAAAAAAACTCAGTTATAATTCAGGGGGAGATGAAAACCCTGGAGCACCCAGACTTAGCCATGGCAGTGAGTTTTTGCATCCTAGGAGCTGATGTGAAAGCAACCTATCAAATCGTCTTGCATGCATGGGTTCTAAAAACCACTGTGTTTGTACAAACTAAACAATGTCTCTGTTTATTAGGATTATTAATGCTAATCTTAATAATTAAGTAACTAATTGGGTAGGATTAGATTTAATTCATGTTTACCTTTATAAATGCATAAAGGAGGGTTTTACGTGCGTCATTCACAGAAATCAAACATTCTTATCCAAAGGACACAGGTTAGATTAACAGTTTTGCTATTGTTCAGTCACTGAGTCGTGTTCGACTCTTTTTGACCCCATGGACACCATCTGTCCTTCACCATCTCCCAGAGTTTACTCCCCTTCATGTCCATGGAGTCGGTGATGCTGTCTAACCATCTCATCATCTACTACCCTCTAGGTATAATTTTTAAAAAAATCTTACAATATTTCTTTTCCTCCACTTCCTTGAAATAGGTGAATGACCTGAATATTTTTATTTTACTGAAAGTTCAAGATTCGATTTTGAAAAGGTGAGAAAAGGTATTGTCAGGCAGATAGAGGTGATGGTCTAGGATAAATGGAAGTGAGATTCAAGTGAGAAGGAAAATGACAGGATTCTGTTTAAAAAACTCGCATTTTGCTTCCTAACAAAAAGGATGTATGTCTTAGATGTGATGTGTGTGTGTGAACATGCATGCATGCTCAGTCACTTAGTCACGATGGCCTCTTTGTGACTCTGTGGACCGTAGTCCATCAGGCTCCTCTGTCCATGGGATTTCCCAGGCAAGAATACTGGAGCGGGTAGCCATGCCCTCTTCCAGAGCATCTTCCTGACTCAGGGATGGAACCTTTGTCTCTTGAGTCTCCTGCATGGGCAGGCTGATTCTTTACCACTAGTACCACCAAAGCTTAAATTCACGTAAGTCTTGTGTAAGACTCTTCGGAGTTGACTGGCACCTGATAACACCAAGTAATGAAACCCTGGAATATTTGGAGAATAATAACACACTTAGAGCAAGCTGAGACAATAAACCCGGGAAACCTGTTTTTGGAAGATGGTCGCTTTGTCCCTGTAGAATGACTCTGATTTATTTAGGAACTCCTGATGCCAGCTTTGTGAATCTGAATCTGATAGTTCTGCTATTGGCTGTCCTTTAAGGCATCAGAAAGCAGAAATTTTATAGCTTTAGTCTACTACCCAGAATGTTGTGGGGACCTTCAGTAGCCAGGAAGGAATATAGCCTATTTGCAAGTGAGGTGTGGGCATTTTCTGGGCATCATGGTTCTTTTGTAAAAGTGATTTGGGCAAGGAAAATCCCAGGCAAATTCTGTTTCACATTCCCTTGGTGTCCACAGAAGCCATCAATTTAAGCTTCCTTCTGTCTGGATTTCCCCAGCCAACAATTTGCTGCTTGATTATTGTTTTCAATTGCTAAAGTGACCCTTAACTATGGTTGCTGGAGAATTCCCTGGTCCCCCCAAAGCAATGGAGAAATCCTAGACCAGTGCGTTGTTTTTTTTTCCCCCCACTAGTCTTGTGCCCTGTGCAAATACTTAGGTAGCTACACTTTCTTTCAGCTGAGTGCCTGAATAGGCACTCTTCAAAACACTGATGATGTGCGTGACATCAAAGGACTGGTGTGGCTGTAAAGACAAGAGACTTCTAGAAAGACATACTTGTCCCACTACTGCTGTCCTTTAAGGCATCAGAAAGCAGGAATTCTATAGCTGTAGTCTGCCACCCAGAATGTTGTGGAGTCCTTCAACAGCCAGGAAGGGAATGTAACAAATTTGCATGTGTATTAGTTTAGGTCTGGTGGTGTAGTCGCTAAGTCATGTCTGATTCTTGCGACCCATGGACTGTAGCCTGCCAGGTTTCTCTGTCCATAGGATTCTCTAGGCAAGAATGCTGGAGTAGGTTGCCATTTCCTTCTCCTAGTTTGGGTCTGCTGCTGCTGCTGCTGCTAAGTCGCTTCAGTCGTGTCCGACTCTGTGCGACCCCAGAGACGGTAGCTACCAGGCTCCCCCGTCCCTGGGATTCTCCAGGCAAAAACACTGGAGTGTGTTGCCATTTCCTTCTCCAATGCATGAAAGTGAAAAGTGAAAGTGAAGTCACTCAGTCATGTCAGACTCTTAGCGACCCCATGGACTGCAACCCACCAGGCTCCTCCGTCTGAAAAACTAAACACATTTTGTCATAGAATCAGCACCTCCAAGTTGAAGCTAAGCAAGAAAACTTTGACTCCTGTAGCAAGAAGGAAAAAGAGATTCTGAGAAGGGACCACAAGGTTTGCTCAGTTTTACTCCTGGGCTTTGGTGACTGACCTGTTCTCTTTTTTGAGTTTCTTGGGCTTCTTAGCAAGCCATGGAGGAATACCACAGGTGCTCCCCCTCACAAATCTGGTATTCTACTTCAGTGAAGGACAGGGGAGAAGCTGCGTTAGGGCTGTTTTAACTTCTCAAGGTGAGAATTCAGATATAGCCTTTAAATATGTTACAGCCTATGGAAGAACATACTTTGGCCACCTGATGCAAAGAACTGACACATTTGAAAAGACCCTGATGTTGGAAAAGATTGAAGGCCAGAGGAGAAGGGGATGACAGAGGATGAGATGGTTGGACGGCATCACCGACTCAATGGACATGAGTTTGGGTGGACTCCGGGAGTTGGTGATGGACAGGGAGGCCCGGCGTGCTGCAGTCCGTGGGGTTGCAAAGAGTTGGACACGACTGAACTGAACTGATGGGAGAACTTACTCATTCATGGACGTCTTCATTCATTCAACATCTGCTGAATGTCTTTCATACTCCAGGAATCAGTCGGTCTCTAGGAACTAGGAAGTGATCAGACCGTGACTCTCTGCTCTCAGGAGCGCCTGATGGCCCCAAGGGAACAGATATCCAATATGATGCGATGATGTGATGGTGCTCATAACTGAGGTGTGAACCAGCTGCCGTGACGGGGCCCCTCAGTAAGCTACCCTCCAGGGGAATCAGGTCAGGGAGTGTGATAGTCAAGCTGGAGGTTTCTCATCCAGAGAAATCACTTTGGTAGAAAAAAGAAAAGACATTGAAAATCGGTTTTTCTTTCAGTTGATAAATACATGGATGTACAATCAGGGTTAATGTACATTATCAGTGCACTGCAGAACCATAAGTTGTAGGTGAAAAGTGTCACAGACAAGATCTTTCCTGTTATCTAAATTTCATATTTCCTAGAGAACTATATAGCCTGGATATTTAAAAGGCTTATTTAACTTAGCCAACCAAAGATTTTTACTTTTTAAGAGTGTTAGTCATTCACAAACATGGGTCACTTATACACAGTAGATGCCTTTTTATTCAGAATCCAAATTGAGGAGCTCAAAACAGTCATTTAAAACATGTTTGAGGGACTTCCCTCGCTGTCCAGTGGTTAAGACTTCACCTTCCCATGCAGCGGGTGTGGGTTCAGTCCCTCGTCAGGGAAGTAAGATCCCAAGTACCTCACAGTCAAGAAAATAAAAATGTAAAACAGAAGGAATATTGTAATAAATTCAATACAGACTTTAAAAACACATGTTCTACACTTTCTTTAGTAGAGAACCCTTACTAGCTCAAGTCAAGGATTTATTATTAAAATTAAGATCCTCATAGTCTGTCATAGGATCAGAACAATGCCACATTAACATTTAAAACCATGAAATTTTGGAAGACCTTAAACATTAAAACAAGGTTAAGTTTAGTAGACTATTATTGCTAAACATATTTGACTAAATGGTAATTCCCTGAAAACTTACTACTTTAGTATTTGACAAACAATAACTAAGCAAACAAAATTATTAACCAAATGGTCCCTCCCCCGATTGGTTTCACCCATCTCTCCCCATCTTACTTAGGAGACTCCATCTTTGCAGTTTTTCAGGTCAAAAATGTGCACCCTTAGTTGTTGCCTAAGGTTAAGAGGATAGGAGAACTGAGAATGAATGTTGTGGTGAAAATTTCCCAAACTGATTTTAACAATGGTTGCACAATTCTGTGGGTATCGAAATACCTATGTTGCTTAGTTTCTGCTTTTATTGTCTGGCTTCTTCTGAATGTGGGCTTCATGGGAGTGGGTCTTAAAACTGTGTCCCATTCACTGTTAATCCCAGAGAGCATAGAATATATAGAATACGTACTAGACCCTCAGAAACAGATGTCAGATACACTCTCATGCACGCGCAGTCATTTCGTGTCTGACTCTTTGTGACCCCATGGGCTATGGCGCACCAGGCTCTTCGGTCTATGAGATTTTCCAGGCAAGAATCCTGGAGTGGGTTGCCATTTCCTCCTCCAGGGGATCTTTCTGAGCCAAGGACTGAACCTACGTCTTCCGCACTGGCAGGCGGATTCTTTACCACTGCACCACCTGAGAAGCCCAAACTCTCATGACCACATTACTATAAACACTGGAAAGCACTGATTGGAAGCAGGGCATCTAACAAGTGCCCAAGCCTACGTGTCCATGGCAGAGGGGCATTTGGAGTTTTCCTGAACAACACAAATATTTTAGATCGAATAATTATATTCATTGGAAAGAATAGTTTTAAGAGATTCCTTAGATAACCGAGAGTTTAGTGCATTATTAAATGTTTTAATGAAGTGTCCTCTCATAACAACTGTTTCATCTAAACACGCTGGAGTCTCATCTTAATTTTAACTTTGCTAAATTAAGTTATGCAAAGGAAATACAGAAGGGATTTCAGTGAAGACCAGACGCAGGTCCTGCTTCGTATACAACATGCATTTGATGCTTCTGACACATTTTAATGACTTTGTAGATAACCAGGCAGATCATCCTGATTATATCATCCAGTGTTAATAATTATCTTCCTGAATTTATAGTCCATTTTCTAAGGAATCCAACTATCAGAGAAGCATCTGTTTGTCCCTCATCTGTGATTTGGTTCTTGCTTTTAATTTCAATACTGAAACCAAAATGCCATTTACACTATTTAATTCAAAATACAAAATTCCACATTGCTCATGCAATTGAATATTGGATTCTTACCTGATGTAATGCTACAAAGTTATTTATAGAAGCTACAGTGTCCAAAAGATATAAAAAGGTTTACTCCCAGGTGGCTGCCTCTAGATAAAAACAAAAAACCTAAGTAGCTGGTGAAGTTTGGGCAAGGCTCACAAGGTCAAATACAAATATATATTTACCACCTAACATATCCCACATAGGATATAAAGCTCAGGATTTTTTCTTAAAAATATGAATTTCTCAGTAATGCCAAAACTCAAATCACTTGAATAACATTTATTTACTTTACAGCAAATATTTGTACCATCCCCCGTTTTGTTCAAAGCAAGAGTAGATTTCTCCCTATTCCTCTGCAAAGGTACAAAGGTACTGTAAAAGTACATATGTAAAATTATCATACAAAAGAGAAGCTACATTAAACTATATATCTAATGGTTATTAACCAAATGGGTCATTATCAATTGGAAATAATCAGGAATTGTATGCAAAAATACTTTGCAAAGTAGCAAGGCTTTTTAAAAAAAAGCAGGCAATCAAGTAGAAACTAAGACACAGAGAACAAATGTATTGACACCAAGGGAGAGGAAAGAATTGGGAGATTGGGGTTGATATATACACTACTGATAATGTGTATACAATAGGTAACTAATAAGAACACATTGCAGAGCACAGGGAGTTCTACTCAGTGCTCTGTCAGGACCTCAACGGGAAGAAAATCAAAAAAAGGATATATATATATATGTAAACCTGTGGCTGATTCACTTTGCTGCACAGTAGAAACTGACCCCACACTGTAAAACAACTCTACTCCAGCAAAAATTAACTTAGGAATAAACAAACAAATAAATAAAAAGCAGGTGACCAAAACCACTTTCATGGCTTAGCAATCATATAAAATTGACAATTTCAAATAAAACAGCACGTGAAAAACAAGTCGCATTGGTTCCCTCCTCCCTCTCCAGGGCTGTCATGGGAAAGAAAAGGCATTTATCTGGGCTTTTGGGAGTGGGAGTCTGGCCCGAGGTCCAGGTGTGCCTGCAGACAGGAATAGAGTTCACAGGTTGGTTATGGCACCTCCTTTATCTCCAGGGCATAAACCCCTCACCATCCACCCCACTCCGCGACGGCTGTGGTTCTTCTGGAAAGAGGTGGAAAAGAAACTTGAGGAAGAAGGAGGAAGCATAAAACAGAGCTGAGCATTAATCCACGTCAAAGTATTTAGAGTAATCAATATTTGAAAAATTAATGTAAAACAATGTGAGAATTCAAGGTCCTTTGAGGATTTTCTCGCAGTCATATTACTCTTTTATTTAAGCAAGAGTCAAACGAGGGCTTGGGACACTGCAATGCAAAGCCTGCTGCTGCTGCTGCTAAGTCACTTCAGTCGTGACCGACTCTGTGCAACCCCATAGATGGAAGCCCACCAGGTCCCCGGTCCCTGGGATTCTCCAGGCAAGAACACTGGAGTGGGTTGCCATTTCCTTCTCCAATGGGTATCTGTAAATTCCAGGGCTGGGAGAGAGAGAATACAGAGAACCACTCGTCTTCCCCCTCAACTTTACCAAAACCATGTGGCTAAAATGGAACTGTATTCTAGATTTTAAGCTTTTGCAAGGAAGTATCTCTTTAAAACATTAACAATCATTTCCTGTCTAATGCACGTTTGCTGTAGTGCTTCAGATTGAATTTGACTCTTACTTTAATTTGAAGGTGTATGTGAAGTCACCCCAAAGCATTTTTCCTTTACATTTAATATTTTACAACCAAACCATGTCTCTTTCCCTTGAAGCCCAGAATCCTCTAAAGTCTCATGAAGGACTTCAGTTGGCATCTTTCTGGCAACAGTGGAAAGAGTCCTCCAACTGTTTTCTACAAGGTTTACACCCACATTTCACATTTCAAAAGGAAGGCAGGGACTTCCCTGGCAGTCTCGAGTGGTGAAGATTTTACCTTTCAAGGCAGGAGATGCAGGTTGGATCCCTGTAGATCCCACATGCCTCATGGCCAAAAAAGTCAAAACATGAAACAGAACCAGTATTGTAACAAATCCAATAAAGACTTTTTTTTTAAAAAATAGCCCACATCAAAAAAAAAAAAAATCTTAAAAACAAACAAACAAAAAAAAATGAAGGCATTTTTAACCCTGTATCTGATTTCCTTTTCCATCCTGGGCACGTTAAGGAGGAACGAATCTTTTGTCTCAGGGGTCCTGCAAGGAGGATAGTGACAGGCTGGCAGCTCTCACTACGCGTGG
>SJYQ01000953.1:1300231-1432075 GCA_006410935.1 Redunca redunca
CTGCAAGGAGATCCAACCAGTCCATTCTGAAGGAGATCAACCCTGGGATTTCTTTGGCAGGAATGATGCTAAAGCTGAAGCTCCAGTACTTTGGACACCTCATGTGAAGAGCTGACTCATTGGAAAAGACTCTGATGCTGGGAGGGATTGGGGGCAGGAGAAGAAGGGGTCGACCCAGGATGAGATGGCTGGATGGCATCATGGACTCGATGGACGTGAGTCTGAGTGAACTCTGGGAGATGGTGATGGACAGGGAGGCCTGGTGTGCTGCGATTCATGGGGTCGCAGAGAGTTGGACACGACTGAGCGACTGAACTGATGAACTCAGGCGGTAAAGCATCTCCCTGCAATGCAGGAGACCCAATTTAGATACCTGGGTCCAGAAGATCTCCTGGAGAAGGAAATGGAAACCCACTCCAGTGTTCTTGCCTGGAGAGTTCCATGGACAGAGGAGCCTGGCAGGCTACAGTCCATGGGGTCGCAAACAGTGGGACACGACTGCGAGACTAGCACACACACAGCAAGCTCTATGGTGACTTCCAAGATCTGCGGAAGACTGTCATCTTCTGCAAAACAAGGGTCTTAGATCACACTGCCTCCTGGTTAGGACCCCTCCTCCCCTCCAACCCCCGCGGCCACCAGCGTCTCTCTCAGTCTCTCTCACTGTATGTCTCCCATCATTCCCTCTGTCCAGTATTGCTGTTTAGTACACTTTTGCTGTGCTAGTCTCTCAGTCCTGTCCCACTGTTTGTGACCCCATGGACTGTAGCCTGCCAGGCTCCTCTGTCCATGGAACTCTCCAGACAAGAATGCTAGAGTGGGTTGCCATTTCTTCCTCCGGGGGTCTTCCCCACCCAGGGATTGAACCTGTGTCTCCTGCATTGCAGGCAGATTCTTTACCATCTGAGCCAGCAGGGAAGCCCTTAATACACTTTTAAGTTCCATCCTGAGAAACAAAAGAAAACCTGATTTTTTTTACAATTGCACGGTCAGTTTCACTGTTATTTCTCGGTCCTTCTCTCCACATTTATTTTTCTTCCTGGTAAAGTACATCATAAGGAATTATTTCAACAGGTTCTGCAAATAGTCAACTCTATCTTTGCACTTCTGAATATTTTTTTTAAAAGATCTCTTTAATGAATAATAAGTTTCTGAAGTCTACTGGGTGTAGAATTCAAGTTCAAAGGAACCCAAGGTATTGGTCCATTGTCTACCAGCATTATCGTCAATGAGGAGTCTGCTGTCCAAGACTTTAACCTGTAAACTGTTTTTTTGTTGTTGCTGATTTGATTTCATTTTTTTTAAATAACGCTTTATGTAATATACCATGCTTTTGAAACGTGAGGTTTTTTTAGAGTCCAATACGTGAACAACCTTGGTGAGCATTCTGTGTGCGCTTGAAAAGACTGTGTATTCTATAGTTGTTGAGTCTTTTATTCTGTAAATGTCGGTTAGGTGCCATNNNGTGCCATTCACATCTTCTGTATCTTTACTGACTAATGTTCTAGAAACAACTGATTTTTCTAGTTGTTCTGTCATTTACTGATGAAGTAGTAATGAATTTTCCACTGCAACTGTGATTACCTATTTCTCCTTTTAGTTCTGAGAGTTTTTGTTTTGAACCTGTCTTATGGGTTGCATCATAATTGTTATGTATACATTACAAGCAGACCTCAGACATTTTAGAGGCTCCATTTCAGACCACTATAATAAAACGAATATCTCAATAAAGCAAGTCACAGAAAATTTTTGGTTTCCCAGTGCCTGTAAGAGTTAGGTTTACATTGTTCTGTAGTCTGTTAAGTGTGCAAAAGCATTGTGCCTTTTAAAGAATGTACATGCATCAAGTAAAAACGCTTTATTACTAAAAAGTGCTATCACCTGAGCCTTCAGTGAGTCCTAAATTTTTTGCAAAAGTAACATCAAAGATCAGTGCTCACAGAGACTTCCCTGGTGGTTATGACTGCCTTCCAGTGCAGGGAGTACAGATTTGATACTTGGTCAGAGAACTAGATTTCACATGCCTTAGAGCCAAAAACCAAAACATAAAACAGAAGCAACAAGGCAGCAAATTCAACAACGACTTGAAAAAACAGATCAGTGATCACAGATCACCAAGTATATAATAATGAAATATAAGACAAGTGTAATACAATATATAATATAAATATAATAATGTAAATATACTATTGATATAACAAATATAAAAATAATAATAATGTTTGAAACATTGAGAGAATTACCCAAATGTGACACAGAGGTACGAAGTGAGGAAATGTTGTTGTTCAGTCAGTCAGGCGTGTCCAACTGTTTGCGACCCCATGGACTGTAGCCCACCAGGCTTCCTATCCATAGATTCTCCAGGCAAGAATACTGGATGAGTTGCCATTTCCTTCTCCAGGGCATCTCATTTCTGACAATTTAACTTCCCAGGGTCAGTTTAACCAGAAACTTGCTGTAAGGATGAAATGAGATAGTGTTTATGACGTGCCCAGGCTAAGAGCTTGCTAAATGGGTATCACTCCAGCAGAGGCTGCTGCGAATAACAATGGTACTGTTGGGTCTACTACAGAAGCGAAAGGATCCATGGACCAGGACCCAGAAGCTGAGAAGTGCAGAATGACAATGGTTTTTTTACAGCTTGTCACAAATCAGTAGCAGTTGGTGTCTACCGTGCTGGGTAGAGAGCTAAATTATGAAACTTGGCTGGGAACCAGAAGATGAGGCTGGAGGTGGAGCAGGAGTTCAGGGCAGATCTGAGCAAGAGAAGCATCACCTGGGCTGGGGTTAGCAGCGGCAGCAGACTTCCTTAGATAGAGCAGCATCGCTGCTGGCAGGTGATAGCTCTGCTGACCTGCTGCTCCCCTGGAGTTTGTACCAGTGCACAAGTTCCAGGCCTGGAATCTGCCTGGTAGTCAGTGGAGCTCAGGCCCTGCCCCTTCACCATTTGGGCTGAATGCAGAGAGTGCCTGCATGCATGCTAAATCGCTTCAGATGTGTCCATATCTTTGCAACACTATGGATTGTAACTCGCCAAGCTCCTCTGTCCATGTGATTCTCTAGGCAAGAATATTGGAGTGTGTTGCTGTGCCCTCCTTCAGGGGCTCTTCCCTACCCAGGGATCAAACTTGCATCTCTTATGTCTCCTGCATTGATAGGTGGGTTCTTTAGCACGAGTGCCACATGGGAAGCCACAAATGCAGAGAGATGGATCTTTATTAGAGGTGAGACTCCAGGTGATAGAGATGAACAGGACTGGAGATGTTTCCCACTCAGGTATAAACACTATACAAATACACAGTGGTGGTGGTTACATGCCATACATTAACGTGGTTAAGTGATTCTAGGTCTTTCCATAGCTCCCGTGTTGAGAGTCTCCCAGGTTCCCCGTGGCTGTTGGGTGTCTATCATCTTCCTCCAGCACAGACCTCCAGTCCATAACATTGTGGGCAAACAGGAGACAGGCAGCAGAAGAGCTACGTTAACCCGCTCGCCTCTGGTCTCACCATCTGCCCTCCGCAGAGCTGATCTATCCAAGGTCACCACGAGCTCATCTTTCGAATCTTCCCATGACAAGTCTTTTCATAAAAGCTTGACTTTCTAACTTTAATAGGCTGATGATAATAAAAGCAATTGTTCAGAAGCCAGAAAACTGAATAAATAAGTCAAGAGGATGGTAAAGATTCAAACGTGAGTCATATTTAGATATTTTTAACCAAGTAATATGCTCGAAAAATATTTCTTATTATTCTTTAATTAGGCAAAGATGCATAAAGGCCATAAAATACTGTGTCTCTATCGCAGTCTGCTTTGACTTGGGTAAACAAAAAGCTCTTCTTTGCCAAGTTCCCCAAATCAAGAAGTAGAAGTGTCATGTCAATGAAGTTAACAGTTAAGAACAAAGTATTTTAACTTCAAACTGTTATTCAGGAAAGAATTTTGAGGACTCCTTTTAAAAAAATTGGCAGTTGTCATTTAATATATGATGTGATCTAAAAGCGTATTATTTTTTAATGTTACCTAGGAGATTTCATCAGCTTCCTGACATTCTTAATCTTTGGTATAATTGTCTAAATTGATAGAACATCTTTTATTAAACGGATCAAGTCACACCCTGCCCTTTCATAAGTCAAGTAAACAGGTGTGATTATTCAGGGCTCGGAGTTCTTACTTCCTTTGTCTCGCTTTTTTTTTCCTCCCCTCCAACCCTCTTAAAACTCTGATAATGATAAAAGTGACATTGTCTTAAATGATAAGAAGCACCAAAATTATTTTCTCCCTGACCTTTATCGCTTGCCGAACAAGTAGCTTCTGTTAGCAAAAGAGTTCAAGCTTTTTCTTACAAAGAATTCCTGGCATCGTGCCGCAAGGAAAACATTTATTGTTTCTGATAAGGAAAGTTATTAAGCCCTCATCTTTTCTCAGAAAACCATTTAAGCAAAATAAAATTGAAGAGTATTTTAGGAACTACAGAGGGAGCAATTGAAGGGAAGGGCTTCCCTGGTGGCTCAGATGGTAAAGAATCCGCCTGCAAGGCAGGAGACTCTGCAAGGCAGGTTCAAACCCTGAGTCAGGAAGATCCCCTGGAGAAGTAAATGGCAACCCACTCCAGTGTTCTTACCTGGAGAATCCCATGGACAGAGGAGCCTGGCAGGCTACAGTCCAGAGTATTGCAAAGACTCAAACACGACTAGAGACTAACACACAGGGGCAAAAAAATTCATAGGTTACAGTTTCTGCAGATTCTCGCAGAGTTTTAGAACTTGGACTATGTTTCTTAAATCACATAAAATACATATCCAGGATAATTGTTGGCATCGTTTTGATACCCTGTGGCACATTAAATCGCTAAACTTGAATGTAGAAAAAGTAAGTTTTGTAAAAAGAAGTTGGGGAGAGCAAATAACAGGAAAAAAGCACATGAAATTCACATAATGGGCTGATTACGCTTGAACCTCTGCTATTGGCTATTTCTTGGACTGAGGGCTTCAGAACCAATTTTCATCTCCTTTTAAACCTAAATGTGTGTGTGTTTGTATCAAAAGTGTTGCCAGCATTTGTTAAAAAGGCAGTGTGTATGCAAAGGCTCATCACTTGGTAGTCAGCTGCCTTTACTGTTTTTTGTGTTGTTTTTTTTTTTCTGGGGCTTTGAAACAAACCAGTGTGATCTATGTATCCTGTAGGCTGCAGAGTCCGTGAGAACGGAAAGACACTGTTGTCATCAATTCTTAAAAAACTATGGACTAAATGGCTGCCAAGTCAAAGTTATAAGAAAATCTCTTCCTTTTGTTCCCAAAAAAGTGTGGGTTGACTTCACACTGTGTTCCATTCAGCTGTAGGTATAGCATATAGTCAGAGAAAAGATACCTAGTATATTAAAGCCACATAAAAGGAAGCATGCATTTACAAATAATAAGATTCATTAAGGAAAATAATAGAAGTGGCAGTAATACTCATTAAGTCGAGAATTCATAACTTGAGATTTCTCATTCACAATAAGCTTCATGGTATGCCACAGTCTTTGATAGTCTAGCCGCTATTTGTAATCCTTTCCTTAAAAGGTGATTGGCTTTGCATGTTAGAATATGCAAAATACACATAAAAGACCGGCTTCTCTGACCATCTCTTTGTGTTTGGGTATAGATTTCTGTATGGCATAATATTTCCACTTGTGCTGGCTTCCTGGCATGAGAATGTTTATTGCGCTCATTAGCTAAGAGGGTATCGGCACTGGTCCAATGCACACAGATCTGCCTTCTGATTTCAGCCATTAAATTGCAATGGGGATTCACAGGCTTTAACATTGTGGGTGTGAGAATAATAAAACGGAGCTCCATCTTTAGCCCAGTTACCATGGATGCAGTTAAAGGTCAGGGTGCCAGCTGCTAACTAGTTGCCTTTTGAGCTATGTCTCCCCACCTGCTCTGGGTTTTCAAGCACTCTGTCCCTCTAGGTCTGTCCCAGAATACCTTCATCCACTCTAGTGACACACTCACCTCTCCCCTCTAAGACAGAGGGCTCCCCCTTTCAAGACAATGGTTGCCATAGGTCTCGTTTTCTATTTATGTTTTATAGATGGGTACAGAATCGGAAGAAAGAGGCTATAATAAAAATACACACTGCTGTTGCTTCAGCATCCTCAATTCTCCACTCATTTTCTGCACATCACTCTACATGCCTAACGAAAAAAAAAAAAGAAGAAGTATAGTAAATTCCCATCTCTGTTAAAACTGGTAATGGGTTCAGGCGCTGATGCATTCACAACATGAAACATCAACTTCTCCATTCGGCCCAAAGTCCTAGGAGTTAATTCCCTGTACTGCATGAAGTGTCAAGGTAATTACAGAAGACCAGCCCTATTTCTCCGTGCGCCGCCTGGCTTCCCGAGCCCCTCTGTTTACAGATGCACCAACGCAGAACCACAGTGCTTTCATTCAGCTGAGCTTCTTAATCGAAAAGGTTTGGACAATGTTGGATTTTCAAAAAGAAGTGTGTCTGTGGCCGGGGGGTGGGGGGTGTGCAGAATTAAAAGTAGCCAAGCAAAATCAAGTGCATGGTAAGAAAGCTGAAAGCTCTACAAAATATCGCCTGATGTCAACACCTCATTTCAATAGATTTTAAAACTCCTGTTCATTTCCAAAAGAAGCTACTACGTGCCTTTCCCCAAGTAACCTAACTGGGGATCTAACCTAACACGATCACATTTTGATATATTCGGGAAACATGTAGCTAAAAAAATTACTTTGGGAAAGTTTATTGTTTTTCATTCTATGTGGATATAAGTCCTAGCTATGTGTAGCTATATAAGCCAGAATACAAAGAAACTTAGGGAAAAAATGTTGTGCCCCTTTGTTTTAAACATACATTTATATAACTTGTCATTTCATAAAAATAAATTAAGTATTATATGAGCCAAATGTTTCAATTCCACACAAGAGTGGTTTCTGGGACTCTTGGCAGAATGCCACTATATTCATTTTTATTTCAAACACAATGTGAAGTCTTTAATTTTAATATACTTTGTAACTATAATGGTTATAAGGTATATACTGTATTAATTCATCCTCATCCTTTTCTGGTCCTGGGCAAATTCCACTGAGGAACAGAAAGATGCCCTGATTTCATGTGTCTTACGTACTTGAAAATATTGCTGAAGTCAGTAGGGTTTAGACCGGAGAGCAAAAGAATCTGAAGCTGAGCCTTCAGGGCTCTGTGCCCTAAAAGCTGACACTAGCTTTGACATCTTATCCTTCCACATCCCTGGTCCCCAAGTTCAATGGCCAGGTGGAAAGGTGAGGGGCGCCCCCTGGGGCGCTTCCCCAGCTCCTGAGTCCTGACACATCTCCCCAGGGAGCCATCTCTCCACCTCTCCTCAGTCTGGAGCAGGAGCATCAGTTGATGCTCAGCTGATGGGAGCCTGTGTGTGGCAGCCCTGTGTGATGGCAGTGTGTCCAAGGGCCCCTTTCTTCTTTGGAATGCCACCACCCAGCAGTCAGAGAAACAGCAGAGAGAGAACACCAGGATCGCCTAGTCCCAGCTCTGCCAGGAAAAGGAAAGACCGATCCCAGGAAGAGGGAACAGAATGAGAAGGACCGACACGTATGTAACTCTACTAATCCCCAGTGACAGTCCTGGGGTTTCAGAATGACCTTCATAGCACAGTGGAATTTCATTAAAGAGGCTGCTGAACGGGGCGGAAGGGAGAAGTCACTTCCCTAAGCCGTGTGGCAGTATTCTTGGGGACACCAGGATAAAACATTTCCAGCGATCACGGAGACTTCAGCTCCACTCTTCCTCTGCCACACTTCTAATCAGAGAATTTCTTCCTGTGCCTTGTTTACTGTTGATATTTTCAGGCTGATTGGAGAGGAATGACATTTTGACAATTTACTATAGCAGTAAGCACTGTGCAAACAAAAGGTGCTGATGAAAACGGGAACCCATTATTATGTAAATGACAGCTGAGTAACACAGACTCCATCTCCCAGTCACCATCATTGAGACCAGTTTTACTCAATGATAATAATTTTCATGATTGCAGACTTCAGAGTGATCAGAAATATGCTTTCGCTGTTGCATTTATCTACTGCTGGTACTTGACCCTTAATTAAATTCTGAAACTTTTTTATATAATAAAGTAAAATACAGCTGACACTTCTGCTCAAACAAAGAGGCTCCAACACAGAGCTACCAAATAAGATAAAGGTATTCCAGACTTACCTCACCGTATTTATAGTAAACATGGATGGTACAGTGTATTTTGAAAGCTAGCTTAAAAGTTTAAAATGCAGATGTGTGCTATCAAGCAATTTCAATTCTGTGCTTCAGAGCTGCTCCTCTTAAATGGTGCTAAATATCTTGGACACGTCATAATAAAAAAAAAAATCTGTTTAAAAGACATGTAAATGTGCTCTGAAAATAAGTTCTGTGGATTCTTTAAATCTTCCATCTTAATATCTAGACTATTCAAATCAAGTCTTCAAAACTATGCCACTTATTAAGATACACACAGCATGGTAAGCTGGCGTTGAGTTTTGTAAAGGAATATTTTCTTCATAAATTCGTTCTTGTCTTAAAAGGAGAAAAGCCGAGACAAATCTGAAGACAGCATTTTGGCTTTAATGAAAAATTGATTGGCTAAAACAGATGTCAAAGTGAAAATACAAAGAAGCCAGGCATTATGCATGTATCAGCTTTTCTTTTTAAGCGTTCCTGATGGAAGAATACACTTTGGCTAATGTGTGCTCATTCTCTTGAAATCTTTCTAGTGCTCCAGAGCGTTTATTTACCTTGAAGTTTTCAGAGTCTCGGGATAGGTAAAAGGTCTTCATTGAATATGTTAATAAGGAAAAGTCAGCTTGAAGGGGCAATTGTATGAGCCCATTTTAAATTTTTTTTTTTTTTTATATAACCCTTTGTAAGCAGGCAGATCATGGAACCAATGAGCTCCGAAGGTAATTACTTAAGTGGGTTTCATGAAGAGTAGAGAGATGATTGGGCCACATTAAATAACAATTGTGTCCTTAATGATGTGTTGGACTATAATGCAAACATCCCTCCACCATCACTCCACTGTACCTTTCTAAGGACCCCCAGGCCCTCCATCCCCCTGCCTCAACTGGGGGCTTTCAGAGACTGTGTAAACACCAAGTGAGCTGGTATATTTTTTTTAGACTGCAGGGCCTGCAACTGCGTGGTCATTGATAAATTGGCTATGAATTGCTGAAATACTTCATATGAATATAAACATTGTTGTAGCTTTGTAACTGAAAAAAAAAGGGAAGAAAGAAATGTGCTTGACTTGAGAGAGAAGACTACAGTTCAAAGCACAGCCTTCTAGAGGTTTCCTTCTTGGTGAAGTGTAAAGGTCTCATTTACAGGGAAACCAGCATAACAAGTCCAAAAAGTAGGGGGATGTAGTGGAAATTTTCTTTATTAAAGAGGGATGTTTTAAAGAAACTAATTCAAGTGTGGTTTTGAGTTTAGGTATCAGTGGTTAAAATTTTAAAAAACACCTGCCAATACAGGAGACTTAGGTTAAATCCCAGGGTCAGGATGATTCCTTGGAGGAGGAAATGGCAACCCACTCCAGTATTCTTGCCTGGAGAATCCCGTGGACAGAGGAGCCCTGTGGGCTACAGTCCTTGGGGTTGCAAAGAGTCAGACACAACAGCAATTAAACAACAACAATGTGTATAGAGGCAGGAAATACTACTGCAGCATGTTATATTCTTTTCGAACATGTAGTATTCTGAGTGTTTGTGTCCACTCCATTTGTGTAGAGATATCATAATAAATATACCCGATGTCTGAGTTAGGAGTTACATGAGATGCTACCTAACCCTGAAAGAATTTTCACAGTGGTGTAAACTTGTAGGAGAAAAATAAAATGCAGAGGGTAATGTGCCCAGGGCCATAAATTTTCTTGACTGCTCTTGGATGTTATTATAATGACTATTTCTCTGGTAACCCCTAATAGTATCTTTTTGTGGACATGTCTGTTGAATCTTTTAGATGATCATGAAATCTCTAATGTTAAAATTAATAAATATATTTCTGAAAGAGTTAATTCCAATAGAACAGACAAAATGCAATCAGCTGTGCAAATACTTTGCATTAAATTCTAACTCTTGGGATTAACTCTGCACCCATTTCAGAGAATGGGAAAATGAGGTACCTAAAATGAGAAAACACCTCTGAAATTTCACTGTAAGTTAAATATATGGTGGGAATGGAAATGAACCAATCTCTCACCTCTTCTCTCTCTCTCTTTTTTTTTTTTTTTNTTTTTTTTGGTCTGTCTGTTTGTTTTAGTTGAGTAATGAAGACATTGAGATAAGAACTGCTACTGAAACAGACATATGCGCCACAGAAAAACCACAATCCAAGCTCATGTTGAAAGATGTGTTCCTAGATTGGACTTTGGAAATAAGTACCACCAAACCTCTCCGTGTTAATTCTTCAAATTAAATGAGGGTAGTGTAACTATGGGGCTTCCCAAGCGGCTCAGCAGTAAAGAATCCGCCTGCAATGCGGGAGACAAGTTGAGTGCAGTTCAATCCCTGAGTCGGGAAGATCCCCTAAAATAGTAAATGGTAACCCACTTCAGTATGCTTGCCTGGAGAATTCCTTGGACAGTGGAGCCTGGTGGGCTACAGTCTACAGGGTCGCAAAGAGTCAGACACAACTGAGCATGCGTGCATCGCACCTGTATATCACGATTTCCAATTCTGTCTTCCTGGATGAAGCACCTATGATACACCAAGTGTGAAGCTTTGCAGATGTAAGAACATCAGTCCTGAGCAGAGGACAGAAGAGGAGGAGGCCACCAAGGCTGGGTCCTGTGTCTTGTTTGATGCCTCCTTTTTGTTCACAGCCATCGGTGAGCCGGGATATTAGACCCCATAGGAGGCTGCCTGTCTCTCTGCTTTCTCAGAGCTTGAGTTGAACCCTGGTGTGATGGACTCCAAAGCAAGACTCGTTCACAGCCTGAGCCGGCCAGCGGGGAAAGGGATAAACGAGGCTCAAGTCCAGAGGCCCCAGCAGCATGCTGCAGGCGCTGGAAAAGAAGCAATGCCACTGTAGCGACTCTAAAGGAGACCACCCCCAATCCGGAATATTCTTTTAAAACCAAGGATGAGCTGCCATATGAGATATTACCTGACCAGCTCCTACTGAGTCCTGAGCAGTCTGACTTTCCAGCAAGTATTTTGCCCTGAACTCTAGAGAGTTAAGCATTTTGTGCCCATTTTACAGATTTGAGAAATGAAACTCAAAAAGCAAAATATTTCTCCAAAGCTAGGATAGATGAATTGCACAGCTGGAAGCGGGAGAAAAGCCAGGGGCACTTCCACTGGTGGTGGTGGGCCGCAGTCTTCCCTGACCACCGTGTTGGATTCCCAAAGAGCCTTCGTAAGTTTGTGTGCTACGATCCTCTCAGTGACGTTTGGAAGTGGGAGGAACCAGCTGTGACACCCAGGCACAAACTCCTTCAAAATATCTTGAGCACACTCTTTTTCAAAGCAGAACGCCATGTGAGTGATGGCCAATTATTTAGAGCCTATTGGTGCCAGGCGATGATTTGCACTAGATGTATATGAACTTCTCAAAACCGCCTTATAAAGTATGTGTTATCATTTTCAGGGCTTCCCAGCTGGCTTAGTGGGTAAAGAGTCCGCCTGCAATAAAGGAGACACAGGCTCAACCCCTGGGTCGGGAAGATCCCCTAAAAGAGGGCAGGGCAGCCCACTCCAGTATTCCTGCCTGGAGAACCCCATGGACAGAGGAGTCTGGCGGGCTACAGTCCATGGGGCTGCAAAGAGTAAGACCCAACTGAGTGACTGAGCTCACGAGCACAGACACAGCATTGCTTTCATCCTCATTTTACGGATGAGGAATCTGAACCACGAGGACTAGGTGACTCGCTCCAGGCCGTGCAGCTGGAGAATGGAGGCAGGATCTGAACCCAGGGTGGGCTTCATGAGCCTGGACCACTGAACCACTGCTTCCTGCAAAAGCAGTGGTGGTTGGTTAGAGTGAGGCCCATCCCAGACCATGGCAGCAAGGAACTAGGAAATACTGATTAAAACCCTATGGTAAATGGACTCAACTATTTACCCCTTTCTTCAAAATATTTTTGATGGGGACCATTCTCTCCTCTTTATTGAATTTGTTATGATGACATTTCGGCTTTATGTTTTGGTTTGTGGGGCCACGAGGCATGTGAGATCTTAGGTCCCCGACCAGGGATCGAACCAGCATCCCCTGCAATGGAAGGGGGAGACTTATCCACTAGACCACCAGGGAAGTCCCTATTTATTCTTTTTAATACAACCTGTTTGGATGCTTTCGTTTTCTCCTGATTTTCATTTCGTTTCATTTCATTATTTCATACACAGATTTCAAATTAACAACAAATTTTGTTTCCTACCCTCAGACTGAAATACAATAACATATAGACTTAGATTCAGCAACATCCATGCTTATATATATTGATACTTAATACTTCTTTATTGTAGCTTAATTAATAGTGTAACTTTTTTATGTCAATGTGCCAATTCATATGAAAGATACTTGCAAAAAAATTTTATTCTTGAAGCACTTTAGGAAGAGATATGAAAGGAATAATAAAATAGAGGAATAAATAAAATTATTTGAGATTAAGCTATGAATTATAGTAAGGGCTTCCCTAGTGGCTCAGGCGGTAACGAATCTGCCTGCAAAGCAGGAGACCAAGGTTCAATCCCTGAGTTAGGAAGATCCCTTGAAGAGGGGAATGGCAACGTACTTCAGTATTCTTACCTGGGAAATCCCATGGACAGAGGAGCCTGGCGGGCTACAGTCCATGGAGTCGCAAAGAGTTGGACAAGACTGAGCAACTAACACTTAACTATAAACTTTAGTACTGCCTCAAAATCCTTGAGAAAGGAAACTTCCCCGTGTCTAGGTGTCTCTGAATTTCCCTTGCTACTCTGTCTCATTTCCCTGTGCTGTTCCCTTTTCTCACTCGACACTGGGAGACGGTCCAGGTCTCCGGCAGTTTGCACAGCATGTCACAACATTCTTCCTCCTTGACTCCAAGGAGGAACCCCAGTGCTGACCTCTTTCCCACCTGACTCCTCATGGATGGGGGGTGGAAATCTCCCCCCTTGCCCTCAGGAGCTGCAGGTCGTTCCAGCTCCAGTGCCGGCTGCCCCTTAGGGTGACCCCTGGAACCTTCAGAACCAGAGCACAGTGTTGGTTCACATGTGACTGGGGTACAGGTTTGTGATGGGAGCTTATGCCTTTTAATACATGCTAACTGACCCACCACGGTGGACCCAGCCCTGCATTCCCTGACTAACCCTGGAGCGAGGGTAGAGACCCCCGCGTTCTTGCTGAACACTGCTTGAGAGACCCTGGTCAGTTGGAGATGCCCCGAAGGTTCCTGTGAAGATGCACATTCTCAAAATGCTCCCAGGAGCCCTGAGCTGCAGCAGAGGCACTTTGCTTTCTCGCACAATGATGCTCTCCCAAGAAGTAGAGACAGAGCTCAAGCGTGGGCTGTAGGAGTGTCAGTGGAGTGATGCATCAGGACCAACATGGGCAAAGGAAGGGGACGGAGTGGGACTGGACAGAGGGGAAGGCCAGGCTGCAGTGCCAACAATGCCCCAGCGGACTCGAGGGGCTCTAGGGTCGGCATGGCCCTTCCAAGTCACCGCAGTGTGGAGCAAGGAGGTCAGGCCCTTAAAACCCCACATCAGGGCCATGCTCGTGTACACATGCTCAGTTGTGTCAGACTCTTTGCAACCCCATGGACTGTAGCCTGCCAAGCTCTTCTGTCCGTGGGATTCTCCAGGCAAGAATGCTGGAGTAGTTTGCCATTTCCTCCTCCAGTGGATCTTCCTGACCCAGGAATCGAACCTGCATCTCCTGCCCTGGCAGGTGGATTCTTTACCGTCTAAGCCCCTTTTGTTTATTTATTTTTTGTTAACTCATTCTACAGGCTCTTCTCCACAGAGCAGTCAAAGTGATCTTCCTTTTTCAAAAATTTAAGTACAGTTGATATACAGTGTTACATAAGTTCAGCTTCCCTGGTGGCTCAGGGGTAAAGAATTCACCTGGGATGCAGGAGATTTGAGTTCAATCCCTAGGTTGGGAAGATCCCTTGGAAAAGAAAATGGCAACCCACTCCAGTATTCTTGTTTGGAAAATTCCATGGACCGAGGAGCCTGGCGAGCTATAGTCAGAGGGGTCTCAAAAGAGTCAGATATGACTTAGTGATTAAACAGCAACAGCAGCATTATGTAAGTTACAGGTGTACAATACAGTGGTTCACAATTTTAAGGAAGATCAGGTTGAGCCTCTTCTAAGCTGAACCTCCTCCGCTTGGGATGTGGCTCCTCGGCCTTGATTCCTGGCTAACAAGCCCCTCAAATCTGAAGACCGATCATGGCTCAGCCCTCACCTTCTACCCACTGCTCTCATCTCAGCTGCTTTGCCCTTTTCGTTGTCATGCAGACCCTCCTCCTACGCTGTGATTCAGGCCTCTGCTTTTGGTGGGACTTCTGTTTCCTTTGCTTGCCCCCCAGAATTGTCGCATCTCCTTGAAGATGCCAGCTTCTTGGGGAGTCCCCCGCAACACCCTGATTCAGAAGGGCTCCTTGCCTTTCCAGACTCTTTCTGTCTCTCTGAAGCCTGTATTCATTCCCGGTAAGGAGTGTGTGTGTGTGTGTGTGTGTGTGTGTGAGCACATGTTGTTTTGCTCACCACTATATCTAAGCTCCTAGAAGAGTTCCTGGCCTAGAGGAGCACTGAATAAATACTTGTTGAGTGAGGACGTAAATGAAGAGATCAATGAGCAAACAGAAGCATGCCAAAAAGTTATGGATAATGGAGTTTGTAAGTTACCGAAATTTTCAAGGAGAGGATCAGAGTAAATCTCAGCTAAAAGAAAACCCTCCAATAAATGGAAATAAAAATGTTTATTCTACTGAGTTATGATCAGAAGGAGAGGATTTATATCTCAGTTCATTTACAGGCACCATGTTATAAATTCCTTGAGGCCACAAACCAGATTTCATTTCAGGTTTATTCCCCCAAAGCCCTTAGCATAGGTGCATGGTACTGTAAGTGAATGAGTTGCCCCCTAAATGAATGTTGAATTCAATTAATTTAGCATATCAGTATACTCTGCCATTAAAACAAAGCCTTCAGTCACCTGAAGCCTTCATGAATGCAGAAGGTTGGCCATTTCAAGTATCGTTATGTTTTTTCTTGATCATCTTTAATAGTGTTAGACTAGCACACCAATTTTCCTTAAAAATGCCTGTAGATGTCGAGTTAGGAAAAAACATTAAATATTGCATTGCTATTTGAGAGAATTTGCTAACTTTCGTAGGAATGAAAGACTCATTCACTGGGGCTCAGAAGGGCTAGCCCATGAACAGCGTTTATAGGGTGGGCTCCGTGCTCGGCCCCGCCATGGGCAAAGGTGCTGTCTTAATGATCCAGAGGAATGCTCAGGACACACGTGGCTGTTTGAGGGAGCTGGTGTGGGGGCTTTGGCTGGGTTCCTTTATTTTAGCTTAGTAAACCAAGCCTGGAGTAGGAAACGGCAACCCACTCCAGTATTCTTGCCTGGGAAATCCCAAGGACAGAGGATGCTGGTGGGTGTGGCAGAGGAGCCCATGACAGCCCATTAGCTCACAAAAAGTCTGACTCTACTGAGCAACTGAGCACAGCCAACCAGCTACTCTGCCTGCTAATGAAAAATTGGTACAATGTGTTTTGAAGCAAGTAAGGGACTGACCATGACTTTCCCCTTGCAGCAAACATACATCCCTATGAACACTGGGAGAAGCAAAGCTGAGCATCCTTTCACCACAACTTTCGAGAACCTCAACAACAACAAGCAGCCAATCAACAATGGGTGGGGGTCCAGCTGAAAAGCCATGAGAAACCCAGACATAGCTTTACAAAGCAGAGACATTACTCTGCCCGTTTTCCCAGTGGTCATGTATGGACGTGAGAGTTGGACTGTGAAGAAAGCTGAGTACCGAAGAATTGATGCTTTTGAACTGTGGTGTTGGAGAAGACTCTTGAGAGTTCCTTGGACTGCAAGGAGATCAAACGAGTCAATCCTAAAGGAAGTCAACCCTGAACATTCACCTGAAGGACTAGTGCTGAAGCTGAAACTCTAATACTTTGGCCACCTGATGTGAAGAGCTGACTTATTGGAAAAGACCCTGATGCTGGGAAAGACTGAGGGCAGGAAGAGAATGGGGCAGCAGAGGATGAGATAGTTGGACGGCGCCACTGATTCAGTGGACATGCTGCTGCTGCTGCTAAATCTCTTCAGTCGTGTCCGACTCTGTACGACCCCATAGACGGCAGCCCACCAGGCTCCCTTGTCCCCGGGATTCTCCAGGCAAGAACACTGGAGTGGGTTGCCATTTCCTTCTCCAATGCATGAAAGTAAAAAGTGAAAGTGAAGCTGCTCAGTCGTGTCTGACTCTTAGTGACCCCATGGACTGCAGACTACAAGGCTCCTCCATCCATGGGATTTGCCAGGCAAGAGTACTGGAGTGGGGTGCCATTGCCTTCTCCACAATGTACATGAGTTTGAGCAAACTCTAAGAGATAGTGAAGGACAAAGAAGCTTGGCATGCTGCAGTCCATGGGGTCAAAAATAGTGGGACGCAACTTAGCAACTAAACAGTAAAACAACAGCTCAGTAGAGAAATGCTAGCATGGACCATCATACCGATACTGGAAGCAGTCCACCCGCATTCAAACCTGAGCCCAGTCTTCCCAGGTCAAGGCCAAATCTCCCATCACAGACACCATGTAGGAAATAAGCTGAGGGAGGCAGATGGGAAGAAGAGCCCAAGAGACCAGAGACCCAAGGGACATACAGGAGGCAGCAGTGGGCCCTGTGGGCCCTGTCTCTTTGCAAAGTCATGAACCATGTTTAAGGAGACACTGCATTTTCCCCATTATCTCTGTTTTTCTCATAATGAAAACAACCTAAGCTTTTCAAAAAAAAAAAATTAACCAAGACACTCATACCTGCAAAAGTCAAATAAAAACACTCATAAACTTACCACAAGCAGACCAGCATTATTCATCTTTTTAGGTGAATGCTACACATATATTTTTCTCTCTATAATGTAGTTCACATCTGCTAGCTAATAACTGACTGTCAACTGTCCGAGAATTCTGAAGCTCTACGGCATGCCTGAGAGAGATGTTATCAACTGTATTTAGCATTTCTGTCTACTCCTTGGTCCATTCATCCAGTGAATATTTTTTAAATACCTACTATGTTCCAAGAAGTAGTCTGCAAGCTCCTGATGCAAATTAAGAGACACCATCGTTGTTTTCAAGCAGGTCAAAAGGAGACAAGAAAGTCATTACAGTTCCATGAATTATAATTTAGTGAGTAGGAGCATCTTACCTAGTTAGAGCCTGAGAAGTTCCAGAGATGTGATAAATGAACTCTGTATTGGTGAGTAGGAGGCAGTTAATAGGGAAGAAGTGAGGGGGAGGGGACCAGAAGAGTAAACACTGTGCATTTGAGGAGTAGTCAGGAGGTCAGAAGAGCTGACACCCAGGAGGGGAGACGAGAAGAGAGGATGGGTGATGCTCACTGGGTGTGGGATTCAGGAGGGTTCTGCTGAGGCTGAGCTGGCATTTATTAAAGTTATTCCAAGAATAGCAAAAGCATGAATGGGAAAGAGTAGAAGCATGGACAGTAGGGAAAGTTAACCTGAGCCCAGGTGATAGGACCTGAAACAGAGGAAGCAACTGGGAGCCTTGGGGAGAGGAGGAGGTAGGGGTGGGGCTGGAGAAGGGTCCGTGTTGAGAGGAAGGCAGCGGGTGGGACAGAGCAGACAGGAGCCAGCCTCCTGGGGGAAAGGGCTAATGAGGGCTGAGGTGTCTGGGTGCCAACTCCGTGGAGAGCCGGACAGCAAAGCGGAAAAGAGGAGATGGACCTCAGTCACAGCAAGCAAACTCTACAGCAGGGATCTCTGCAAAAGTTGGGGCTGGGTGGCTTGGAGATGTTTGCAGCAGAATCAGAAACAAACTGGATACCAGGCACATGGTGGCCAGACTTTTCTCCCCACCCTTGACCCCTTCTCCTCTTCTTCCACCTGCAGAAAAATGACCGCACATGTGCTGTTCCCAAGATGACCTGTATGTCACTCTTCACATTTCACCTAAATCCATCAAAGGAATTCTGTTTCTTCTCTCTGTGTGTATGTGTATGTGTGTGAGAGAGAGAGAGAAAGAAAGCTAGTTTCTCCATTCCTTATTGCAGCCAGTTCTTACCTAGACTTCCTAAGGAACAATCTTTTTTCTACTCTCTCATTATCTGTTTCACTTTTGTCTGTACAGGACTCCGAGTCCTTTTCCTGGAAAGAGACTTGCTGTGAGGTGTTCATAATGGGGCACTGAGGTTGGAGAGGATGTTTAAAAGAATAATTAGAAATAATGCAATTAGATAGTCACATCAGAAGCTACACACACACACACACTCACATGCACTCACACATACACTCACATTCACACAAACATTCACACACACACATATTTCAGTCTACAATCTCATCTTTTAAAACTAAACCTATATTTCCTCAAGCATAAGCATTTTAGATCAAAGCTTTACAAGGATTTCTTCATTAATTTTGTCACCTTATGATTTTTCTACTTGGTCTAATTTACCAGCATGGCAACTGTACTGATATTTGGCTTATTACCGTATGGAGCTTTTCAGCCATGCAGGTGCAGTGGCTTAAACAGATTTTATAGGTTAGATCTCAAACATAAACACGATTTGTAATGCATTTCTTTTTGAAAGTGTATACTAAGCTCCCCAGCAGCATACTTCAAATTAGCCTGTAGAAGTTACCTGCTCATAATTTGAAGTTTCCTGAATACACATAGATATTGATGTATGTAAATATGTCTAGATAGAACTCTGGATGCACGATATAATTGTGTTGTAGCTAAGATAATGTTCCACAGCAGGGTAAATTAGCACATTCGTGAATTATCCATATGTTTAACATCAGTTGCAAAGATCTAATCATTAGTTGAAGAAAAACTTACACTCCATCAGAAAAAAAAAATTCTCTATAAACACTGTTTGACGCAGTTAGATTTCTGGAGTGAATGGCAATGTCAGTCGAAGTATAAACAGGCTTGTGAATTCCAAATACATTTGATTTGAGGATGGCCGCTTGTCAACAACAGGCTTCCCTGGTGGTTGAAAGTGAAGTGAAAGTGAAGTCGCTCAGTCGTGTCAGACTCTTTGTGACCCCATGGACTGTAGCCCACCAGGCTCCTCCGTCCATGGGATTCTCTAGGCAAGAATACCGGAGTGGGTTGCCATTTCCTTCTCCAGGGGATCTTCCCAACCCAGGCATCGAACCCAGGGATCGAACCCAGGTCTCCCACATTGCAGGCAGACACTTTAACCTCTGAGCCACCAGGGAAGCCCCTGGTGGTTAAGACAGTAAATAATCTGCCTGCAATGCAGGAAACCTGGGTTTGATTCCTGGGTTGGGAAGATCCCCTGGAGAAGGAAATGGCAACCCGCTCCGGTATTCTTGCCTNAAATAATCTGCCTGCAATGCAGGAAACCTGGGTTTGATTCCTGGGTTGGGAAGATCCCCTGGAGAAGGAAATGGCAACCCGCTCCGGTATTCTTGCCTGGAGAATTCCATGGACAGAGGAGCCTGGCAGGTTGCAGTTGATAAGTTTGCAAAAGAGTCAGACACAACTGAGCAACTAACACACACTCCTCGAGAGCTGAGTATCTTTAAGTTCAACCAAATCTTACAAACAAATGTTAGAAGAAAGAATAATTAATCAAATCACAGACTGGTTCTTTCCTATCACAGATTAATCTTGAGGCAATAATATTACAAGCTTGGATTTAGAAAAAAAATTGTTCCCAAAATATAGACTATAAAATATGGATGCCCTGTGAGATGGGAACAGTTATTCCACAGATGGAAAAATCCACCGGACAGGCTGCTGAGTTAATCACAGTCAAAACAGGTTTCTTTTTTCTAGAACTTCTCAGAGACTTGGCCATGCTGACGGGTGCTGTGAATTTCTACAGTGGGACATTACTTCTCAAGCTGATCTGTGCCTTGTCAGTTGGCAATGGCAGGGAGTGAGGTCTCAGGATGGGAAGACCTTTCAACATGGGTGAAAGTTCAACTGGTCCAAACTGTACCTGGGGCCTGAAACTGACCTCAGGATGTCAACTGGAGATTTGGAGATTTCATCACAAGTGCAAGAACTTGGACTTCCCTGTTGGTCCACTGGCTAAGAATCCACCAGCCAATGCGGGATACACAGGTTCGATCCCTGGTCTGGGGAGAATCCACAGGCTGTGGACCAGCTAAACCCGGGCACCACAACTACGGAAGCCCGAGCACTCTAGAGACTGTGTTTGTGGTGGCAAGAGACGCCACCACAGTTAGAAGGCCGTGTCCTGCAACAAAGAGAAGCCCCCCTTGCCACACCTAGAGAAAAGCCCTCGCAGCAACAGACCCAGTACAGCCAAAAATAAATAAAAATTATTGTTTTTCAAAGTGCAGTTCTCTTTCTGGGTCACAAATGCAAGTCTGAGAAATAAGAGAACAAGCAGTCACTATATCCATGGGCTTTCAAACAAATTTAAGGGAAGCGAGGAAAAAAATAAGGAAAGCTCTTCAGGGCTGCCATTTTGTAAAAAGTATGGTGTTCTCGGAGGGGGTGGTGGGGGATATGGCAGTGGGGATGGAGGGCATCAGAAGTCACCAAGGGGCCAAAGAGATGTGTTGAGTCACCTCCACCCAGCCCAGCTACTCTCTGTAGACAAGCAGCAAGCACGAACCATCTCAAGTTCACGGGTGTCTTGCAGGGACGGGCTGACTTAACCAGAGTCGAAATCCCCCGAGACAGTCAGTGTAAACCGCCACGGGGATTGGTCCCTGCCTCTGAAAGCTAAACCCTTATCGCTCCACAATGAGGGTGCTTTACATTTGGAATCAATATTTAATTCATCGACACTCAGCCTGAAAACTGAATGTACTGTCAGAGTTGGCAAAGGGACGCGAAATTTATGTTTTAATTAGTTGGCCATTTCATCAAACGGTAGACACGATGTCTGTGGTTTAGGACTTTGAAACAAACCCTATGTGAGGGGAAATCACCAGACACATAGAACCCATTCATCTGTGTGTTTATGGTCTCTCTACCTGCGAAACGGAAAGAGTTTGTGAAGGTATATTTTGGGGGAAATTTACACAGGTTTCTTGTTCATCAAATTAAGCCAGTGCATATTTTACTCAGCAGAACATGAACTTGGGTGTGGCTTCTTAGATTGGGGTGGGGTTTTGCCCGGGGATTTTTCTGAATTGTTCAATGAAGATACCACACACGGCAAAGAAAACTTCCAGGTTAAATTGAGTAGAGACCATTTTTTAAAGTTTTATGCATGTGTGTGTATGCATGCGCATGTGTGATTACATATATTTTTGGCTGCCTCGGGCTTAATTGCTCTATGAGACGTGGAATCTTAGTTCCCTTACCAGGGATGGAACCCATGTCCCCAGCATTGCAAGGAGGCTTCTTAATCACTGGACTAACAGTGAAGCCTCTAGAAATCATTTAAGTATGTGAACTCAAGTATTATGAATTAAACCTTCACAGACACAGCGTGTGGAAAGGAAGTCCGAAACCGTCGCTGAGGATGAGACGCAAGCAGAGCGCTTTTGTCCATCTTTACGGTAACAATTCCGTGAAATCAATGAGATTATTGGTATAACCAGAGCCTTGACTTCCTGTTACCAAGGCTGGGAAACAGAAGTCAACCAAAGCACTGGTTCTTCTCAGTCAGACCCTTGCAAGGGTCAGCACCCAGGAAACAGCCCTGTCTAAACTGGTCACACGCCCAGCCTACAACACAACAACCCTCCAG
The DNA here is from genome assembly GCA_006410935.1 of Redunca redunca. Taxonomy (NCBI): domain Eukaryota; kingdom Metazoa; phylum Chordata; class Mammalia; order Artiodactyla; family Bovidae; genus Redunca; species Redunca redunca. The sequence continues at coordinate 1,322,190 of SJYQ01000953.1, forward strand.
ACGGATGCTCCAGAGAAGAGCGGAAGGTACTTAACGGCTTCTCCCATCCTGGTAGACCCCAAGCCCATCCTCATGATGCACTCTGCTCTAAGAGGACTGGAAAACCAGTATCTTTCATAGTAATGACTTCCAGTTTACAGCCTTCATTGGTTATATTTCCTCAATAGCTGTTGTGTTGAGATTAACTGCATAAATGGTCTGCAGCTGTCTGTTATGAATTAAGGGAGTTTAATCAAAGTATTTCTAATGTACAGCATAATGATAATACATGGGGGAAGTACTATTTAAGAGATAATGATGGCTTCAGAAGATCACTGTTGTAATGTTTAGTGCATATGCCTTCAGCATTGAATTTGTTGTTGTTCTGAATATGCTTAATGGATCGCTGAAAGGCGGCCTAATGCAGGATTGTTTGATGGGGCTGACAGAGCTGGAATTAGCCCATTGCTGTTTACTGCATACAGCCATTAAGATTAATTGCTGCCAGATAATTTTGACTGTTTTTATCTTCTGGAAAAAGTGTCACTAATGGGTTTATAAATTGGTTCACTATTACTAATAGTCAGGCCAGTGTAACAGGATAGAATGTCAGCTAATTCTAAAGATAAAGGTAAAAAAAAAAGTCTAAAGTACTATATGGCTTGCTAGTTTTCAGGAATACTGTCATTTAATAACAGACATGCTGATATACGATGCTCATTAATGTGATTTCCTGAGCTTTGCATTGAACCTAATAGATGCTAATAAAGTCTTATTGAATGCCCCATTAAAAAAGCGCAATCTGTTTTCTACATTAGTGGCCAGTGTTGCTTATCCTATGAGTAAAACCCAAATTCCAATCTGTTCCCAAACCAAGCTTTTCAAAGCACCTTTACACCTATTTTTGTTTTTATGAATGTGAACTGACTTCCCAGGTGGCTTAGATGGTAAGGAATCCACCTGCAACGCAGGAGATCCAGATTTGATCCCTAGGTTGGCTTCAATCACTGGATTGTGAAGATCCCCTGGAAAAGGGAGTGGCAACCCACTCCAGTATTCTTGCCTGGAGAATTCCACAGACAGAGGAGCCTGGCAAGCTACATTCCATGGGGCTGCAAAATGTCAGACATGACTGAGTGGCTAACACTTTCACACTTTCAAATGTGAACTATATAGCGTCGAACCCGAGAAAAATTAACGAAGTTCATGAATTTGCAGTCATAAGTGGTATGTAAGTTACCTGTGAAATTCACAATTTGGGCTTTTTTATATAATGTCCAGGGAAGCTTCTAGGAACTATTGTTTGGGGATTGTTTGCTATTGAATACTATTTTAAACATTAAAGTAACTTACTAGTACTGATTTAAAAGAAAAACGAAAAGCTTCAGGGACTTCCCCAGGGGTCCAGTGGTTGAGGGTCTGCCTTCCAGTGCTGGGGATGCAGGTTCAATCCCTGCTCTGGGAACTAACATCCCACATGCCAAGGAGCAACTGGGCCTGCTCCCCACAGCTGCTGAACCTGAGAATCAGAACTGGAGAAGCCCGAGAGCCACAGTGAAAGAGCCAAATAAATAAATGTTAAAAAAAATTCACACACCTAGATCTTAAGATTAAAATGTTTTTAGTATATTTTTCCAAGGAAAAATAAATGAATATAATTATTTTTAAGTGATGTGATTCTAGTAGATTATCCATGGAGCAGTCCGTCATCTCCGTGAACTAACCAACCAAACTTCCCACACTGGTTGGCAGAAGTTAACACGAGTTTTGCCAGCTTACCACAATTTATAATAAAATCCCTTGTGCACGGAATTTCAAATGGACTCTTTATTTCTGAGTTCTAGAAAATCAATGGAAAAAATATGAACCAGACAGATAGACAGAGAGTGAATATTTAGCCATGAGAAGAAACCAGTAATTCATGAGTGGGGAGGTTCTTCCTCAAGAATGGATGGTGTAAACTATGAAGTGTTTCTTTCACGAAGTCAAAAACATGTTTATATCTTTCAACTAATTTTTTGTATTATACTTAAAAGTTTTACATTTAAACATACCTGAACTCCTGAAGTGTGTATAAGGTAAGATATGACAGTTTATTTTTCCTTCTTTTTTTTTGATGGTGTTGTTTGATGAGCATGCTCAGTTGCTCAATCATGTCTGACTCTGCAACCATTTGGACTGTAGCCCGTCAGGTTCCTCTGTCTATGGAGTTTTCCAGGCAAGAATGCTAGAGTGGGTTGCCATGCGCTCCTCCAGGGGATCTTCCCAACCTAAGGATCGAACCCACGTCTCCTGCCTCTCCTTTATTGACAGGCAGATTCTTTACCACTGAGCTGTTGGGGAAGTTACTAATATCACTGATGTCAGAGATCTGTACAGGTGATTCCCAAGCTCATTAGAGTAACAGGTTCCTGCAGGGCTACGGGGCATATTCTTCAGGTCTCCTTTCCCAAACTACTGACTCAGTTTAAGATTACACCCTCTGCTCCTCTGCTTGTATTGAATTTGCCTTGTAAAGCTCATTCCTTTCAAGTGATAGGGTGTCAAGAGACACGAGGGGGGCATTCAAGACCAGGCATGAGATTCATCCGATGCTATGTCTTTAACGTGATCCATTCTGCCTTTGATGTGAAGTTCGCCAGCATCCCGTCAAGGCTACTGGGATCCAAGGGGGGAGTGTTGGCGGCTGCTTCAGTGTTAGTCGTCTGGCGTCAGATGATTTTTCTCTCAGCCACATTCTACCCACTACCTCTGAGGCATGGCATTCAGTGCCTCACTGCATCGCTGAGAAAAGAAATGGTAAATTAAGTACATTTTAAAATTGCCCGTTGATCGCACATCATTAAATAATTCTATAAGAAATTCATAAACAGAGACAAGTAGGAAAATTAAACTGCTACAAATTATGTGGTGGAGGTAGCAGGGAGTGTACACTTATTTTACTCTTTGTTCTAGCCACAACGTGTCCATGGCTAGGCATGGTTATGCCCATGGCTTAACAATGAGTACCTTTAAGGAAGTGTGACCCCTGAGTGCCCCCAAAAGGGAGACTCTTGTAACAGCATTTAGCTCATGTCTAGGAACTGGTGAAGAACAGGTCTGCCAATGCAGGAGATGCGAGAGACAAGGATTCGATCCCTGGGTGGGTAAGATCCCCTGGAGGAAGGCACGGCAACCCACTCGAGGATTCTTGCCTGGAGAATCCTATGGACAGAGCAGCCTGGTGGGCAACCCCGGGGTCCATAGGGTCACTAAGAGTTGGACACAACGGAAGCAATTTAACATGCCCGCACATACAGAAACTGGTGTAAAATGTCTTTGTGTTGCTCAAGTTACAGTTGTTCTCAGTGAGGCTTTAAGTTTCTACCTTTTTTCCTTTCTCTGTCTTGGTCCTTCTCCACCTTAATTCCCATCCCACCAGCAGCAAGTAAGTGGGGAAAGGAGCAACTTCCTCTCCTTCACCCCAAAATGCCATAACAGTGCTAGCCACCGGTGGCCGCTGGTATGCTCTGCCATTCTTCCTGGCCATTCCATCCTATCTTTGACAGGTGTTGAGTCTACTTACCTGTTTTCTCTGTTTCTACCTGTTCTGTATCCTTCATGAGACCAAGGGCTGTTGTGTTTTCAAACAAATGAACCTCAGCACGCGAAATGGCACGGGGTCCCCAGGTAGTGCGTTAGCACCCAAAGCTGTGTAACAAACCACTTCAGAATCCAGCTGTGCAAAGCAACAGCCTTACCCTTGTCATCTCTCTTGTGGGGTCTATGGGTCAGGAATTAGGGAGGGGCTAGTTCCTGACACTCAGGCTCAGTGGTTCTGCCTCAGAACCTCCCAGGCAGTTTCAGGAGACATAACAGCTGCGGGCTTTCTGGGCATCTTTTTCTCTTCTGTAGTTTCAGGGCCTCTCCGTTTGGTCTCTCTTCATGGGGTTAGTTGGGCTTCCTCACAAGCATAATTCAGTAAGTGATATCAGATCAGCTCTTCTATGGAGAAGTGGCTGAGTTGGTCCCTTTCTAGGTGTTTCAAATAGAAGTTGTTTAATAAAGGAGATCAGAGAAGGCAATGGCAACCCACTCTAGTACTCCTGCCTGGAAAATCCCATGGACGGAGGAGCCTGGTGGGCTGCTATCTATGGGGTTGCACAGAGTCGGACACAACAGATGCAACTTAGCAGCAGCAGCAGCAGTAAAGGAGATGACTATGCGAACATCAGAAATGCAGAAAATCATTTGAGGGTCATGATCCCCTTCAGATATAGCAACATCATGAAGGACCAGAGGGATAAAAAAGGGACAACGGTGAGGCATATTCGGAGAACCCAGCGGAGTCGAATGCTCATCTTACTGAACCAACCAATGACAGCTCCCATCTCTCTCCAGGCCTCACAGAAGGCGAGAAAGTGATTTACTTAATCTGCTATATTCATTTAATCTGCTGTGATCAGGGTTTTACTTTATCCATAAAGAATCCAAAAGGTTCTGTAGACAAAGTTAACCTAAAATGTACACTGTACTTCATTTAATCATTTCTCTCCATTTATTTATTTATCACTTGTTTGTTTGCTCTAGCAGCCTGTGTGGGAGACTGTGTACTGGGTGCATGCGTGTGTCCTCGTGTGTCATATACTATTCATCGTAGAGTTAAGACTGTAAGGAGACAGACTTCTAAAGATTTCATCTCTACTTCCACTACTTTTTTAAAATTTTTTCATTTTACATTGGAGTATAGCTGATTAAATTTCCTTGGAAGAAAAGCTATGACCAACCTAGACAGCATATTAGAAAGCAGAGACATTACTTTGCCAACAAAGGTCCATCTAGTCAAAGCTATGGTTTTTCCAGTAGTCATGTATGGATGTGAGAGTTGGACTATAAAGAAAGCTGAGCAGCAAAGAATTGATGCTTTTGAACTGTGGTGTTGGAGAAGACTCTTGAGAGTCCCTTGCACTGCAAGATCAAACCAGTCCATCCTAAAGAAAATCAGTCCTGAAAATTCATTGGAAGGACTGATGTTGAAGCTGAAACTCCAACACCTCGGCCACCTGATGCGAAGAACCAACTCACTGGAAAAGACCCTGATGCTGGGAAAGATTGAAGGCAGGAGGAGAAGGGGACGACAGAGGATGAGATGGTTGGATTGCATTAACGACTTGATGGACATGAGTTTGAGGAAGCTCCAGGAGATGGTGAAGGACAGAGAAGCCTGGCATGCCGCAGTCCATGGGGCATGCCATGTAAAGAGTCAGACACAACTGAGTGACTGAACTGAATAGCTGATTAATAAGGTTGTAATAGTTTCAGGTGGACAGCAAAGGGACTCAGCCATACACATGCATGTATCCATTCTCCCCCAAACTCCCCTTGCATCTAGGCTGCTATGTAACATTGAGCAGAGTTCCCGGTGCTATACAGCAGGTCTTTGTCGGTTATCCATTTTAAATACAACAGTGTGTGCATGTCCTTCCCACACTCCCTAGGTAACCCTTACCTGATTTGTCCCCCATGGCAACCATAATTTCATTCCACTTCTTTTTGAAACAAACTATTCTGTTCCAGGGGTGTGTCTTTCTTATGCTCAGTCACTTGTGTGCAAGAGCCAACCCAAGCCACAGCAGCACACTTAACTCTTGTCTCACACCAACTCACATTCCATTGGCCAGGGCAAGTCATGGGGCCACAACCAACATGAATGAGGCTCAAAAGCGTTTTTTCCCCACAAAGGGAGGGGAAAGAGAGAACTGGAAAATACCTCTCTCACTTTCCCATGTGTCAGAATTCCCTGGAGGGTTTGTTTGTTAAGCCTGACTATGGGTCCCAGTGCCAGCATTTCTTATTTGTTAGCTTGGGGCCTGTCGATCAGCTTTCCTAACAAATCCCCTAGTCGTGCAGATGCTGCTTCATCCAGAGACGACACTTTGAAAACCACTGATTTAAACCCTCACTGTCGGCATCTGGAGATGCCATGCAACGCCTGAGTAGAGAACAGGAAAGTGTGAGTGCAAGAGGAATGAAAACCCCAAATGATGAAAGTCTTGGGATAGTCTTTGTGGAAAAAAAAAAAAAATGCAATAGGATCTTGGTTTAATTAGCCTAAAGCAAGGCAGCTAACAGAGAACTTAATGACAGTCTTCACGTCTGCAATGGAAGAGAAACAGCTGTTTTTTTGGAGGATGGGACCAGTATGACAATGCACCGGGAGAGATTCAAGGTAGCCGTGAGCAACAACAATCCATCTGCAAGGCTGCAGAGGTGACATGTGCACTAAGGACTCTGAGAGAGAAGCAGAATTAGATCACTGCAGGCATGGACCATATCCACTCTACAATTATCTGACTTTTGTTCTTTCACTGGTGCAATATGAGAATTGTCTCTGAGGGTCACTTTTGGCTCCATAATGAGGATAAGAAAAGCAATGAGGAAGAGGTAAAGACCAGGGGGAAAAGTCGTCTGCGTTTGTGAGTGCGTTCAAGATGCTACCAGTCATTTTCTGTAAAAGCAAGCATTTCTTAATTCTGCTGTCACCCCTAACATATGATCAACCTCATTCCATTGTGAAGCTGACCTTTCGGGCTGAAAAAAGCATAACACAAGACAGAAGACCTGGCTCCAAGTCTCAATTCTGGCATGTTTTTTGTTGTTGTTGATTGCTTAATTACTTCAATCTTTCTGAGTCTCTTGTCCATAAATGAGGTTAATAATTTCAACAATATTAATGTGCTGCAAGGATCCAAAAAGCTAATAAATGAGAAGTTGCTTTGCAAACCATAGAGTGCTGTTGGCAGGCTGAATTTGTGATGATTGGAGGTGGGGAGCGGGGGAGTGGGGGGGGATGCCGTCTTAACCGGCGGCTATGCTTCTCCAATAGGAATTTCAAAGTGAAAGTCTCTCAGTGTGTCTGACTCTTTGCAACCCCATGGACTACATGTAAGCTGCCAGGCTCCTCTGTCCATGGAATTCTCCAGGCCAGAGTACTGCAGTGGGTAGTCGTTCCCTTCTCCAGGGGAACTTCCCAACCAGGAATCGAATCTGAATCTCCTGAGCACTCTGAAATTCCAAGGATGGTGTGTATTTTGGACCTCAGATGATGAAGGCAGTTAACTGAACTCTCAGTTTGGGCATGTTATGAACATTAGTTGTCACAAGGCCCTTCTCTTGTCTCATTTTATTATTTTCCCTTTAGCCCCATTTTCATTCCTGTCCTCCCTGATCCCTCATTTGATATGCATAAGTCTTTGAAACACAATGCGTGCTCAGTCACTTCAGTCACGGCCAACTCTCTGTAACCCCATGGATTGTGGCCCACCAGGCTCCTCTATCTGTGGGACATTTCCCAGCAAGAATACTGGAGTAGGTTGCCATTTCCTTCTCCAGGGGATCTTCCCAACCCAGGGATCAACCCTGCGTCTCCTGCATTGCAGGTGGAATCTTTACCCCTGAGCCAATTGTTGGGAAGTCCAACAATTAAATGTGTATGATTGTGTGCTTTAGATCTTGCTCCGTGTTTTACAGAGTCAATTTATTGTACACCTGAAATTAACACAGCATTGTAAATCAATTACACTTCAATAATAAATAAAACCCTGAATACTCTCCAAAATATATACATTATATATATATATCATTATGTATATATTATTTACCTATATATACATTCACACATACACACTTTTCTTACATAAAATTTCAGGAGTTAAAGATCCTTCAAGGGCTGAGGAACAACTATCAAAGATCTATGAGAACAATTAAGCATTCGTCCCTAAGGGATATTCAAAGCTTTACTCACTGAGTTATCAAAATCACAAGCTGCATCCATGCTAGAGCAACCTGGAAGAAGAAGAGGTTCATTCTTAAAAGTGTGAGTTAACGAACATGAATCCTAGAATCTTCAAGTCCTCTCAGGACAGGGATGACGAAAGGGAGGCTTGGGGGAATGAGGTACCCCAGCCATCCTCAAGTAGCATTCTGCATTCCCAGTAAGGAGCTCTCTGTGGCTGCTTCTTCCGCTTACTTTCAGGGTGCTGAGTTTTGTTCAGAAAATGTGATTGATGGGGCCATGTCTCCACACACATTGTTAGCCTGTGGCGGGTAAGCTCAGATGGTCAGAGCTTCGTACTAATGAGGAGGAGGTTAGGGGCTCAGTGCCCAGGTGGACCACAGCTTTTGTCTCGTTCACATCCCCAGACTACTCCCAACACAGGCCACCTGTCTTGGAAATGTATTCAGAGGGAGGAGCCTTGTGAAGGGCCTGGGTGGACTGCTTGCTCATGGGTCATGACTCTGGGTAATCAACTCCTCTCAGACCTCCTCATGGGTGATGAGGATGGTCAGCTTTATTTAAAAAGGACCGCAAGCGTAACACTCAAAGCATGCACGCTCTGTGGATTTTGTGACGATGTTAAATTGTCACTAGATTTTATATCCTTGGGAAATATGTATTTGAATGAGAATGTATTAGATAAAGTAGTGAGTATTTACTGACATAGAGATGGGTGAGCATTCAGTCTGCAGAAAACTCGTCTGACTAAAAGCAACCTTGAATGTTCTGGAGTTCTTAACTGGCAAATCCTGGATGAAATGTTATTAAACAGTTGTTGAACTGAACAAAACTTTTCAGTGTATTTCTCTCATAGAGCAAAGCCTATATTTGTGGAGCATCCTGTCCATGTTTGGGAGCACTTTAGACACTCTTCTCATTTTGGGTAAAAGCTGTACAATCCAAAACAAGCCAGAGGTCAGGAAAGGTTCTCATGTCCTCCCTTACCCATAGACTTTTCTTCAACCCATGCATGCATGCTAAGTGGCTTCATCGTGTCTAACTCTTTGAGACCCCATAGACTGGAGCTCACCAGGCTCCTCTGCCCATGCGATTCTCCAGGTGAGAATACTGGAGTGGGTTGCCATGCCCTTCACCAGGGGATCTTCACAACCCAGGAATTGAACCGCCGTCTCTTATGTCTCCTGCATTGACAGGCAAGTTCGTTACCGCTAGCACCACCTGGGAAGCCCTTCTTCAACCCATAAGAAGTCACATGGTGTTGTTTTAGCTCCTTCATGGTTGGCATGTCTGCCCCTCCCCCATCCTCCTTATTACCACTTCAGCTCAAATCCTGGTTATTTCCCTACTGGACTGGCTGGAGCACACAGCTAACCAGTCTTTCACCCCTCACCAACCCTGAGGATGAGTTATGAAAGTGAGCTCTAGAATTTGACTGCCTGGTTAAACTTGAAATCCATAGAATTTCTCTTCCCTCTAAGCAAGCAAACTTTCAAATGTCCTTTGAGTCAAACAACCACAAAAGTCATTTGTATTTTTTCTACTCGGTGATCATTTCTGACCTCAAAATTGATCCAGCATCCTGAGGGCTTTTATCTTCTCCATGGGAGCCTAGAGAGAGGCGGGTGCTGCTTGAATTGGAGAAAAGACATGGAGGTCACAAGCTGTGTGTAGTGTACGTTTTTATCGCCTGCCCGCCAAGCTGTGTCTCACACATATGCAGACTAGAGATGTTGCACTTAAATAATTAGCTCTTGATTAGAAAGATCAGGCTGGCTAGTTCTCAGTTCTTTTTTCCCCTCTTCATTTTCTTTTTTCTTTAGATAGATAGAAATAGCAAATAATAGATAAATAAATAGATGGGCGTGTGCTCAGTGATTTCAGTCTTGTCCAACTCTGCGACGCCAGGGACTGTAGCCCACCAGGCTCCTCTGTCCATGGTATTCTCCAGGCAAGGATACTGGAGCAGGTTGCCATTTCCTCCTTCAGGGAATCTTCCTGACCCAGATCAAACTCAGGTCCCTGTGGCTCTTGCATTGCAGGTAGATTCCTTACTACTGAGCCACTGAGAAAGCCCCCAGATAGACAGATAGATATAGCAGATAAATAGATAGGGTTGATAGATGGATAGATAGATGGAAAAATATATACATCAAGAGACAGACAAACATGATATGACAGATGATAGAATCAGAAGAGTCAGTCTTGGTGCTAATCTAAAATGATCACCGCTATGCTTTTAAACTGATCCATGTCTAAAGTGCCCCAAAACGTGGACAGGCAGTTAGAGGAAGATTGGCAGCTCTCAGTAGACCACAGTCCAGGAACTGAAAGCAGCACATTTAAAATAAACAACTCTCCAAAATACAAACAACAGAATGTTAGTTACCATCAGAGAAAAAGTGAAGGAGAAAAATAAATGAGGGGAAAAAATCGAATCCTCCCCACTCAGCCTCAGAACGCCCCTTGGAGCTGGGTAGGAGTTCTTTATTACACAGATAATTCAGAAGAAGAAATCTCCTGTCTGGACACGCATCACCTTTGGGCTGAGTCGGTTATCCATTTGAACTCCCCTCTGCAGCCTTGCTGCTCTACAGGTGAATGTGGCCTGAAATAAAGGTATAAATTATCAGCATGGTACATGGGGATTTAACCTTCCAAGGCCCCTTCATTAACCTCAAACCTCCTCTGCCTACAATCACCATGTGGAAAAAAGGTCCTATGTGTGGCCTGGCAGAAGCTAATGCAAATGTTTCACTGATTTTTGAATGAAGGAACAACAGCAACAAAAAATAACCCTAACAGCGACCTATAAAGACATAGCAATTTAGAGTTTGGTTGTTTCCTATGGAAGGTGTATGATTTTTTTCACCTCCTCCTCTGATTTTCCCTTTAAAAAAAAAATAATTGTTAAGTTTTTTCAACATTGTGGCCTTAGGAGGTAATTTGCTAAATAGGACAAAATTAGCTGATTTTTGGACCATTTAAAAGAACATTTCTTTTGAAAGCATATAAAATGTATTAAAGCAATCTTCGAAGTCTTTACCCCTGCTTGAGATTTTAATTTACTCCAAGCTAATAAATTATCCCCTTTCTCAGAAGCTATTGAAAAATTTCAGTTAAATCCTTTTTAAATTTTAATGTGTTCAATTGAATCCCAAGCAATTTAGACGCACACACTCCCAGCTTGGGGTGGTCAGCTCACCAAGGAAAGACTGAAAAGGGGTCAGATTAACGGGAACCCCCTCCCGCCCCCTGGGATTACCAAGGTGGTATTAACGAACGTGATTTCCCCTGCACGTACAAGGTCCGATTGTTGGATAATTACTTTTCCACAACAGCATTTAACAAATGCTCCTGTTTGAAGGCCAGGACCATTTTCTCTACAGCTGGAGGATGTTCAGGAAAGGCAGGATGATGGGGAGTGGGGGTGGGGGGAGCAGGAAGCCGGGTGGCTCTAATCAGAGCCAAATCAGGTGCTAGGGTCACTTTGGTTGCAGCGTTCGCCCGAGCACAAAGGCTCACTTCATCTCCGGCAGGGCCCTGTGCACTTATCAGAAATATTTTTTCAGGCTATCAATTATTATATTTGAACATTGCATCCTGGCTCAGGGGAGCCCTCAGCAAGCTGTAGCAAAAATCAATCCAGTTTTACAACTTTTACCTTGGCAGAGCTCCAGCTCTGTCCGTTACCCGGTAATTTAAAGATGCCATAGCTCTTTCAGTGCCACAGATATATCCCCGAGTATGACATGTCCTTGATCACAGCAATCATTTTTTAAAGTTTGCCCAGTTGTCCTGGGTAGGGTTAACTCTCACGGAGGTGGCAGGCATCACCTTAGCAGCTCCGCTTTGTCCGCAATCATACCTGATGATTGTGGTGAACAAAACACTTCCCCTTCCCACACTGTCTGCTCTATATGGCAGCAGCCACACAAGCTCATTTTATTTGATCAGGTGGAAGAAGGCTGAGCAACAAAGAACTGGCTCTTTCAAACTGTGGTGCTGGAGAAGACTCCTGAGAGTCCCTTGAACTACAAGGAGATCAAACCAGTCAATCCTAAAGGAGATCAGCCCTGAATGCTCATTGGCAGGAATGATGCTGAAGCTGAACCTCCAATACTTTGGCCACCTGCTGTGAAGAACTGACTCACTGGAAAAGACCCTGATGCTGGGAAAGATTATGGGCAGGAGGAAAAAGGGGACAACAGAGGATGCGATGATTGGATGGCTTTAGTGACTCAATGGATGTGAGTTTAAGCAAACTCCGGGAGATAGTGAAGGACAGGGAAACCAGATAGTGAAGGACAGGAAGTCACACGTGACTTAGCCACTGAACAACAACAAAGGAGAATCTATTGTGTTTTTGAAATCACAGATTAGGAATCGAGTCTGAGTCCTATTTGGAAAAACTTAAAGCCAACTAGGATGTGAACTGCACGAGCCTCTAGAACTTGGCTCTTTGACTGACACCCTTGGGGAGACAGTCCTGGCCCAGGGAGTAACTGCCTGTTAGCTGAGTGCACATGTGTGCAGTTTAAGGGCTAGGCTATGAGGATTGGCACTCTAGAACAGGCTGTGTGTCATAAGCCAGAGCAGTGTGATTTTAAGAGGATATGGTGCTGCTCCGGGAAACATTTATGACCTCTCAGAAGGTGGGAAATTTGGATTGCAGCTGCTGGTTTCATATACGGATGAGTTGCTGTAGATGGCAGGAAACGAGCCACCCATGCCAGGCTGTGGAATATCTGTGAAGTAGTAGGAATAAAAAAGGAAGGCTTGCCTTTAGGGCTACATTTGAAAAGAACTTTTAAAATTTATTTTTATTTTTAATTGGAAGATAATTGCTTTACAATGTTGTGTTGGTTTCTGCTATACAAAAATGTGAATCAACCATAAGCATACATATATCCCCTCCCTCCCGAGCCTCCCTCCTACCTCCCTATCTCACCCTCTAGGTTATGAGGAGTGAAGTTAAGTCAGAAAGAGAAAAACAAATATCGTATTTTAATGCATTTTTTGTGGAGTCAATTAATAGAAAAATGGTACCAAAATTCCTGCAGGACAGGAATAGAGATGCAGACACGGGGGGGAAGGAGAGGGTGGGAACAATTGAGAGAGAGGCATAGACATATATATACTACCACGTGTAAAATGGATAGCTAGTGGGAAGTTGTTGAAAAGACTTTTTGGGGGGAGGTTTTTTTTTAATTTTGAAATTCCTTTTTCTTTTAACTAAAGTATAATTGCAGCCATGAAATTAAAAAACACTTACTCCTTCGAAGAAAAGTTATGACCAACCTAGACAGCATATTCAAAAGCAGAGACATTACTTTGCCGACTAAGGTCCGTCTAGTCAAGGCTATGGCTTTTCCACTAGTCATGTATGGATGTGAGAGTTGGACTGTGAAGAATGCTGAGCACCGAAGAATTGATGCGTTTGAACTGTGGTGTTGGAGAAGACTCTTGAGAGTCCCTTGGACTGCAAGGAGATCCAACCAGTCCATTCTGAAGGAGATCAACCCTGGGATTTCTTTGGAAGGAATGATGCTAAAGCTGAAACTCCAGTCCTTTGGCCACCTCATGCGAAGAATCGACTCATTGGAAAAGACTCTGATGCTGGGAGGGATTGGGGGCAGGAGGAGAAGGGGACGACAGAGGATGAGATGGCTGGATGGCATCACTGAGTCGATGAACGCGAGTCTGAGTGAACTCCGGGAGTTGGTGATGGACAGGGAGGCCTGGCGTGCTGCGATTCATGGGGTCACAAAGAGTCGGACACGACTGAGCGACTAAACTGAACTGAACTGAATTACTTTATAATACTGTGATGGGTTTTGCCACATAACAACATGAATCTCATTAGGTATACATAGGTCCCCTCCCTCTTGAAGCCCCCTTGTACCACCCTCCCCATCCCATCCCTCTAGTCTGTCACAGAGCACTGGCTTTAGGTTCCTTTCAACATACATGAACTTCACTGACTATCTATTTTGCATACGGTAATATATATGTTTCAATGTTATTCTCCCAATCATCTCACCCTCTCCTTCCTCCACTGTGTCCAAAATGTCTGTGTCTCCTTTGCCGCCCTGCAAGTAGGCTTGCCAGTACCATCTTTCTAGATTCCATACATACACATTAATATATGATATTTGTCTTTCTCGTTCTGACTTCACTCTGAAAAGACTTTTTAAGCAGGTATGCTTTAGAAGCCAAGAGCATCTCAATCTCTTCAGTGAATCCGCATATGCAGATAAAGCAGTGATGAGATGGGGCTTGTTTTCGGTGCATGGGGTGAAGTGTGGAGTCCTTAGCATGGGGAAGGGAGTGTGTATGTTAAGAGTCATTCATTAACCACCCAGTGGGCTGGTCAAGTTGGCTCAGAGGGTAAAGAATCCCACCTGCAATGCAGGAGACCTGGGTTGGGAAAATCTCTGGGAGAAGGGAACAGCTACCCACTCCAGTATTCTTGGCTGGGGAATTCCATGGACAGACGAGCCTGGCACACTACAGTCAATGGGGTCACAAAGAGTCGGACATGACTGAGCAACTTTCGCTTTCACAGGGTGAACGGACTGCTCCCGTCCGCCTTGTCTGATGACAGCTAGGGTGAGCTTGGGACATCTTTCTGCAGCCCCGCAAGCATGAAAGTCTAGATACCCTTCAGCTGAGGTGGCAGGAGGGTGGAGTCATATATGCTCTGTGGTTTTTGTCAAGAGTACAACATTAATTACATAAAAGGTTTGTGTTTGACTCAGCTGGACACACCCTCCCCCAACCTATAGCCTTTCCGGGGCTTTCGTGGTTGAGCACTTTGTCATTTTCAGGTTGCCAGCTTCTCCAGGATCGGGTCTGGGATTCGTGTTGCTGTTGTTCAGTCACTAAGTCACGTCCGACTCCTTGCAGCCCCATGGACTTCAGCACGCCAGGCCACCCTATGCTCCACTGTCTCCCGGAGTATGCTCAAACTCATGTCCACTGAGGCGGTGATGCCACCCAACCATCTTATCCTTTGTCCGCCTTCTCCTCCTGCCCTCAATCTTTCCTAGGGTCAGGGTCTTTTCCAATCAGTCAGGTCTTTGCATCAGGTGATCAAAGTATTGGAGCTTTAGCTTCAGCATCATACCTGCCAATGAGTATTCAGGTTGATCTCCTTTAGGATTGACTGGTTGGATCTCCTTGCAGTCCAAGGGACTCTCAAGAGTCTTCTCTAGCACCACAGTTCAAAAGCATCAGTTCTTTGGTGATCAACCTTCTTATGGTCCAACTCTCACATCCATACTTGATTACCGGAAAAACCACAGCTTTGACTATATGGACCTTTGTCGGCAAAGTGATGTCTCTGCTTTTGAACATACTGTCTAGGCTTGCTACAGCTTTTCTTTCAAGGAACAAGCATCATGAGGCACAAAGAAACCCCAGTACACACACTGACACCTTCTTTCAGAGTGTGCAGGTGCCAGGCAGCACACTGGCAGTTTCTAGGCTCGTTTCATATATAAGGTCCATGAGTTTCAACTGCTCTCAGCAGGAGGAGGAGGGAAAGGTACATTTACTCCATCTTCCCAGAAGCAGAAGTCTTTTTCTGATGTCTTCTCAAATTATGATTTAGTTTAAAAATAACTTTTTCTCATGACAGTTCTATGGCTGGCTTCACTGATGGACAAATGAGCTATTTTTTCAGTTATTGAACTTTACCACATAAGTGGCATTTGTGTTCATTAAAATTTGAAAGTAAATAGAAACAACAAATAGTTCTGATGATAACTGTCTCATTTTAATATTTATGTGGAAGCTGCAGCATCATAAATATTGAGTTATGCTATTATCCCTGTCTGTCCTGGCTTTTAATAAATGTAAAATCTGGCAAATATTACTACATCTATGCTTTCTTTAGCTTTGAACTTAAGAATAGAAAACACATCCCCTTATTAAAATTTGAAAAATGTCTGTTTGGTGAACAGGATGTCTCCAAATCTCATTTACCATCTCGTTCCCACTTCCCAAATATTCTCCCAGAAGGGTCTCCAATCTTCATCATTTTTGCAAATGCAGGCAAACACAAGATAGTTCACATGCTGTATAGCAATGAAAAAGCAGTGGAATGAGTTGTTTCTAACCTGCTCATGATTTCCTTCCTAGCTACACAGAAAAGGAAGCTGAGAGGAAGGGATAGAAAAGACAAGGGTAAAACTGGGCACCGGGGTGACAGAGTGAGGGAAGGGAAGGAAAGCAGAGGGAGAAGGAAGTTCCCAAGATGTCCTGGGGGACCAACACGGCGCTGTGTCTGCGAGGCCAGATTAATATACCTCTAGATGTTAGGACCTGAAATTTCAGTATCTGCTAACAGATAAATGGATAAAGAAGATGGAACGGTGGGAATTCCCTGGCAGTCCAGTGGTTAGGATTCCACTCTCACTGCTGAGAACCCAAGTTCAATCCCTGGTTGGGGAACTAAAATCATACAAGCCGCTCAGCGTGATTAAAAAAAAAAAAAAAAGATGGAATATTATTCTTCTATGTGTGTGTATGCTAAGTCTCATCAGCCATGTCCAACTCTTTGCAACCTCCATGGACTATAGCCGACCAGGTTCCTCTGTCCAAGGAATTCCCCAGGCAAGAATACTGGAATGGGTTGCCAATTCCTCTCCCAGGGGATCTTCCTGGATCAGGGATCGAACCCACATCTCCTGTGTTGGCAGGTGGATTCTTTACCACTGAGCCACCTGGAAAGCCCCACAGTATACGGAAAAAGTGTTATACCCATTTACACATGAGAGTAAGAGGCTCAGGGAATTAGAGCCCAGGAAGAAGAGAATGATGAGCTACACAAAGCCATCAATGCCTGCCTCCCCTCTTGCTGGGATGTGAAGAAGTGATGGAGAGTGAACAGCGCCGTGGCCTAAAGTCAGAAGCCTTGGGGTCCAGGTGGCTCTGATTCATGACCTGGTGATCCTGGGCTACTCACAGAATGACCCGGCCTCTGCCTGGGGTGTGTAAACAGTGGATTGGACAATCAGATGAAACGCCTGTAGAGGCTTTTGCTCGGCCGTTGAGATGTGTTAGATTAAAGGGAATCTGACAGCCACAGGCAGAGGCTCAGACACCCCCACGCCACCTTCAGGGACTACCTCCCTGAAGCCATTTAAGTCTGCCACCTCTGCACAGCCTAACTCTTTCCAGATCCCACAATTAGCAGACTAACTCCAAATAATGGGTTTTCCCCCCAGTACTTGCACCAAAAATTCATTTGCAGCTTTCAGATCTTGAAACACTGGCTTTATTCTGAATGGAGCACCTGAAATAATTTAACACCTAGGTCCTTCCCAAGATGTAATTCTCTGCACTAACCCACGAAATACTCAACTCTTTTGAAGGAACATATAAATCGGCCCAACTCTGTAACAGACATGCAAGACATTAGGTTAGATCAAAGGAAGGGTTTGAACAAAGGTGGGTATTTTTGATCTCAAGTTATGAAACTGCCCCAGAACTCCACCGCTGGGTGTGGTGTACCAGCCAAAGCTTCCCATGGGCCCTAAAGGAATTCTGAGAGTGGCCATCATGCTACATTCCATCGGATGAGTTGGATCTGTGGGAGGTGAACATGGAGGTCTTCACATGGGTCTTCTGGGATTTTTATATGAATCTTCTGAAATATTTATGACAGATGACTGTTACAGACAGAGATAAGTCAGTTCTCAGAACCATCTGTTCATTCCCTTTCCCCTTTCCCAAATTTTCCTTTGAGAAATGAGAGGAACCTCATTCACTGGGGAGGGTAGTGTCAGCAAAGAGGAAGCACCATCTCTGAGACACACACTCCCCAGTGCCAACCCCACCATCGGGCATGCCCACACCTGCCAGCATTCCCAACCAGAGCAGGACCTCCAGCTGGAAAGGTGA
This sequence comes from Redunca redunca, assembly GCA_006410935.1. Lineage (NCBI taxonomy): Eukaryota > Metazoa > Chordata > Mammalia > Artiodactyla > Bovidae > Redunca > Redunca redunca. The sequence continues at coordinate 1,339,852 of SJYQ01000953.1, forward strand.
CTACAGGAGGCTTGGCCTGTCCCTCCTGGAGCCAGGTACCTGCCTGCCACACCTGGAATGGTCCCAGTGGGGCGGGAGTCAGGAGGGGACTCCATGCTTGTGGTTTGACTGGAGATGGATGTGGCTGGGAGATGCCAACACAGGCACTTAGCACTTCAAAGAACTGAAGACCTTTTTCTTAAACTTGGGGCTTGGGGAGAAATGCCAGGACACAAATAGACTACAGTGCACAGGAGCTAGTGTACGCGGAGACAGCCAGGGATGCCCCGCAAGGCAGGGAAGGGTGGGGCCAAGGCAGCCAGCATGATCCTCGTCAGGCAGGAAGGCAGGCCGATCACACCCGTTGTCACCTAAGACACGGCATGCTTTAAGAAGTGGTAAAAGAGAAAATGAAGTGCTGGTCACTCTTGTGGATAAGGATGTATAACTCTGACAGGAAGGGGAGGATTAGTGGCCAAGGTGAATGCTTGGACTCTTGCACACTGTTGCCAGGTCTGCCCAGGTGGGTCAGAAGTAAAGAATCCACCTGCCAATGCAGGAGACATAGGCTCAATCCCTGAGTCAGGAAGATCCCCTGGAGAAGGAAACAGCAGCCCACTGCAGTATCCCTGTCTGGGAAATCCCAAGGACGGAGGAGCCTGGTGGGATGCAGTCCATGGGGCTGCAAAGAGTTGGACACGACGGAGAGACTGAACACACATGCATGCACGGTATACCTGGAAAGGAGCCCAATCATTTCCAAAGCTCTAACATTCCTCAGAAGTATTGTTTCTCAAGCTTGCAATTGAGTCTGAAATGCTAAAGAGACGGAAGCTTTTGGCTGCGGGTGAAGGCTCTGAGTTCTGCTCCTAGATGTGAAATTCCCAGCATTCCACACTCAAGCATGCTCTGGATGCCTGGACCACACATGGCAGGTGTAAATTCCTCCTGTGTCTGATGCTGCCTGGGCGGGGGAGCTGTGTGTGTGCGTGTGCACACTACATAAGCAAACACTGCTGTTGTTTCGCTTTTCCCACTTCAGATGACAGGCTACGTTTTGGCAACCTTGACTCCTGCAGGGATGTGAAAACCTGTGGCCCCAGTTGGTGTCCACAGGTAGCAATAATACGCACGCCACTAAAACAGAAGCACCAGCTCTGAGGTAATCTCTTTTAACAACCCCCAAGGGATGGAAACAAGGCATTTCTTTTACCGCGCTTACGGCATTGCTACTCATGAGTAAAATTTAATGCTTTATTTGAAGATGTCAGTGGATTTCAAGGCATTGTTCCTCTTTGGCAATTGCTTGTTTGTCAGTGATTCTCTGAGAGCCAACAGCCTGCTAGGAAAATGCACTAGGCCTGGGAAGCACATACATTCAGGATAAACATTAATTTTGCCACTTTCCCATGCCACTAAAGCACAGGATCTGATTACTACACTTTGGGTTTCAATTTCATTCATTCTTGCTAATTTCCTAATTTCTGAGGTGGAGAGCATGATAAACAAAGGCAGAGCATCCAGTGGAAATGCACTGGTGATGCTTTGTTGAGTTAAACATAAATGGGTCAGAGGCTCAGGGTCACATTTTCCTGTAAGTCACTATACATGGTCAAAAAAAAAGAACAGTTAAAAACTTTACGGACAAAGCAGCTGGAAAAATCAGTGAAGACATCTAATAGTTATACTTTCTTCTCAGGAGCAATCAGTGTTTAGGATCCAAAAATGCTTAAATTATAGCCTTTTGCTAACTGAACCTGTGATTTATGAAAAGACATTTTAAACATATATAATATTTTTCAGTAGCACAGTGGTAAAGTATTACCTGCCAATGCAGGAGACACTTGGCTTCAATCCTGTGTCGGGAAGATCCCCTGGAGGAGGAAATGGTAACCCACTTCAGTATTCTTGTCAGGAAAATCCCATGGACAGAGGAGCCTAGTGGGCTATAGTCCATGGTGCCGCAAAGAGTCGGACACAAGTGATCGACTGAGCGTGCTTGCACAAGATGTTTTCCACAGGATTTTTTGAGATATCCTTTGATTTATTTGTATGACAGTTGGGTTCTATTTATTTATTGGTTGGTTCAGAAAGGAAATGAAAACCCAAGTATAATTTTCAGCTTTTATATTTGAAAGAAACCTTCTGAGTCATAGTGATTCCATTTTGTATCTTGACATGTGTAGTGATTTTTTATTTATGGATCAAAGAAGCAAAAAATTTGGCAAACTAGTGCCATCATTAAAATTGAGTTACAATAGGGTTATACTCATCATCAAAAAATGTTTTCATTTATGAGTCAAAGTGGACCACAGAGTGAACCCAGGCCCAGCAGAAGGAAGTCTTGGAATGCAAAACTCCCAAGGCCCTTCAGGATCTGTTTGTTTGGTTGTGTTTTTTCTTTTTTTTTCTTTCAATTCTGTGTTAGGACAACTGCTTCGAAATGTGAGGCCGAAAACCAAAAAAAGGATTTCGTATTTTCACCAGATTTTAGATCAAACTGACAGGTGTCTAGTCTATTTCTGAGCACAATTGGGCAATTTAAAATAAACTTCCAAGAATTGATTTGCATATAATAACTTGCCCAGTCTGGTTTGTGAGGAGCATCACATATTATCAGTGCTCAGGGAGCAAGAGCAGGGATGAAGAATAATTACAGGTCTTCCTGGATCTTTTCTCTTAACCTTGATTCCTGCTGCTGCTGCTAAGTCGCTTCAGTCGTGTCCGACTCTGTGCAACCCCATAGACGGCAGCCCACCAGGGCTGGGATTCTCCAGGCAAGAACACTGGAGTGGGTTGCCATTTCCTTCTCCAAACCTTGATTCCTAGTCCTTCAGAAATGCCTAATTGCAATTATTTCTGGGGACTTTTGCTGCTTTCTTCTTTGGAAAATCAAGCTTGCTGACTGGTAGATTTGAAAAGTGCCAGCTTGTAGATGAGCAGGAAGCTGAAGCAGAGGTGTTTGTTGTGTTCTTGAAGATCAGAGTCTCTGAAATGGGCTTGGACAGGCTTTAAGAAGTATTTCTTTCATCTCCAGCGGTCAGGTAAGTTGCACTTGAGTGCATGCTAAGTCACTTCAGTACTGTCCAGTTCTTTCTGACCCTATGAACTGTAGCCCTCCAGGCTCCTTTGTCCATGGGGTTCTCCAGGCAAGCATACTCTACGTCTCCTGCACAGGCAGGCGGGCTCTTTACTGCTGGCATCACTCGGGAAGCCCTCAAGTAAGTTACCAAGACTTAAAAGATGCCAGCGAAGGAGCTGGAGAACCAGTAGAGCTGGGCATGACCACCTACACTTTAAACAATTGTGTACATCAAAGTTTCAGCCTAAGGAGTCTTCTTATTGGTATTTTGGGGCCTTATTGGGTCTTTTAGTGGCTCAGTGATAAAGAATCTGCCTGCCAATTCAAGAGACACAAGTTTGATCCCTGGGTCGGGAAGATCCCCTGGAGAAGGAAATGACAACCCACTCCAGTATTCTTGCCTGGGAAATCCCATGGACAGAAGAGCCTGGGGGGCTACACTCCATGGGGTTGCAAAAGAGTCAGACACGACTTAACAGCTAGATAACAACTTGATGGTATTTACTTAGGAGGGATTCAAAATTTTGTAATGTAACACGATATACTTTTAAACCTATTTCAAGGCTGATGAAGCCTGAAATTTTACTCTTAATTACAAGCCTTTACATCTATAATTAGCAGAAATAACTCTTCTTCCGCTTGGGTATTTATTCACAGATATAATATTAGTTCCTAAATCACAATCACTAAAGCTTAATTACTTAAATCTAGCTGATCAGTTATTCCCAGTACCAAGTCCACATATGACCCAACTCTTGACACTGTCCCCAGTCCTCCAGGTATTTTCCATAATTAAATACTCATTCATTCAGTCATGTTCGAATCTTTGTGACCCCATGGACTGTAGCCCGCCAGACTCCTCTGCCCATGGGATTTCCCAAGCAAGAATACTGGAGAGTTGCCATTTCCTCTCCAGGCCATTTTCTCCATCCGGGGATTGAACCCAGGTCTCCTGCCCCGGCAGGCAGATTCTTTACCACTGAGCCACCTGGTAAGTACATAAATACTCAGTTTCAAACATCCAAATCCATAAGTGTAAAAAATTCCCTGTAGAAAAAAATTCTAAAATTTCCACACTGTTTCAATGGAGAACCTCACGTCCATTATGTATTCGATACATTTACTATTGCTAGAAGATGCCACCTGTAAAATCAGATCATTCACAGTAGCTAACATAACACATTTAATCACTTGAGTCTCTGGATAACAAACCCAGGCTGAAATCTGTTTTACACAGTCATTTAAGATTTAAGTATGGTTAATTCTCACGCACAAACTCACAATTCTAATAATCCCCCCCAAACATCCAGCTGGCCTCCTGTGCCTCTTGTCTAACACATGAGTTTTCTCTCTCCATCACTACAACTCCATTAGGTACCGTCATCCTAATGCTTTGCACTCATCTTCCTCCTTCCACTCAACTGCTTTATGAGTGTTATTCCATTAATCCTCACAAATGCCTCTTTTAACAGAATCTAACATTAGCAATGCATGATGAAGAATTATTGTAAATAATCAACATTAAATACCTTCCTGTCAAAATAAGTGGAAGAGGATGTTTTGCAGTGCAGGACTCCTGATTTTTATTGTTTTTTCATGTACTCACTAATTTGCAAAATTCTACAATCCACAATGGGTCCTCCTGTCATTAGTGTTAATTAGCGGGATTGTACTGTACTAATAAATCAACATTACCCAAATGCAGCGCATGGAGATACATCTCTGCTTATGCATTTTTAAAAATTAGATCGTGTTCACCACCACAGTCCTGGTCTTCACTGATAGAGTCTGGATATACGTAGATCCCCTTCTACAGCGAGGCTGGCATGGAGACAGCAGGCGTGTTTGTAATAATTGTGCTTGTGTATGCTCAGTTGTGTCTGACTCTCTGGACCATAGGCCACCCAGGCTCCTCTGTCCATGGGATTTCCCTGACAAGATTACTGGAGTAATCTTGCCATTTCCTCCTCCAGAGGTTCTTCCCAACCCAGGGGTTGAATCCATGTCTATTGCATCTCCTACATTGTCAGGTAGATTCTTTACCCCTGAGCCACCAGGGAAGCCCAATGATTGTGTATCTGTTCTAAATATCACACACTCAGAGGGAGAAAGTGAGCAAGGCAGGAAAGGATCACTGGTTTCACATCATCCAGCACATTAATATAGAAACAAGACGGTTGTCCAAAGTCTAGTTGGAATCAAGTGTTCTCACACCCAGGCCCCAGTCCATCCAACACAACAAACTGGCCACTCATGTGAAAAGCGTGAACACGAATCTCCACCAGACTTATTCTTCCCAAGCCCATCCATTTCCCAGTCTTCCAACCCCTACCATTAATGGTACCCATCCTGCCAAACTTACCCTCTCTCTGCCCCTTAACTGCTTAGCTGTGAACTCTGTGATTCCTGTGGGTAGCATGCTGTGTGTATTATTTTTTTCTCATGAGAACATTCAGTTGATTAAATTAGACCTATGGTTGGGATGTACTTCAGAATTTATCCGACCTGGGATCCACTGATTGAACGGCATACCTTTCTCCTAACCTCACATCATCATTTAATTATAATAGACGAAAGTGGTTTCCCTGGCCAGTCGGCACGAAGGAAGGTCATATGGCCACTGACCCACATCTGTACAGCTGTTCCTCATCTCTTTTCACAGGCTCGCTCTCTGGTTGGCCAGTAACGGCTCAGAGCCTGTCAGCGCAAATGCTTCCCAACTGTATTGTTATTCTGCAATAAATAATGTCCAGCAGTGCTCATGGAAGCCCTCATGTTTCTCTGCCTCTCGACAAGGAGATGGGTGACAGAGGGAGAGTCTCTAGATCGCAACAAAAGCAAGCCATCCAACGTCACAGAGACAGGAAAGAGGCCGGAGCATCGTCCTAACTAGAGAATCTCTCCAGAAAGAGGACAGTTTCCCCTTTGAAATGGGAAGGGATCTTCCAAAGAACTTTTAAGTTCTGTGGCTCTTTGATTCTCCCAGCAGTTGCTTTGAATTGTCATTTCTCCCAAAATTTTGTGATCTTGTCACCAAAGGCACATCTATATGCATGGATGAATATTCAGTGTATCTATGAACAGTTTATTGGAAAAAAACTTGAGCATAATTTTAGTATCCCCGTCCTACACAAAGGGTACTCAGAATCTCGGTAATAAATACACTGGCACCCTCCACTGCTCTGTAATCCAAGATGGAGAAACTGTCTGGTTTCTGTTAAAGCTGGATGAATTAAGAAAGACTGTAAGATTGCATTTGGACAAGAACCCTGAAATTTGGCTGCTTATTCAAATCTTGTGCAAATTTCTGTAGACTGCTGAATTGGTCTGAAGCGAGAGGTTAGCCTGTAAATATTATGGACCTTGACGTGCCTTTTCATCTGCTGTTTTTCCTATCAAATTGTAAAATAAACTTGGAGGTGGCTCGGGGAAGTGAGAAAGTGTTGGGAGACACACCCCAAAGCCAAGTGAAAGGAAAGAATGATACAAAATGGGCCATGTTAGGTTTCAAATTAAGCATATCACAGTGGGAATGCTAAATATCCTATTTTATCATAGGAAAAATAAGGGAAATAGAATATGTTTTTCCAACTGTTTAATATTGAAGAGGTCGGGGCTGTGTTTGCAGAAGGAAGTCTTTGATATAAGAAAGGCTCTGGTTAGTTCTAAAGTCTCATCTGAAACTTTTGAAATGTGACTTTTACTGAAGCTCATGACTGTGTGTGTGTGTGTGTGTGTGTGTGTGTGTGTGCATGTACACAGGAGTATGTGGACCACTGGGAGGACTGGAAACTTCATTGTATGTATTGATCACATTGCTGTTGGTTAGCTGCTCAGTCATGTCCGACTCTTTGCGACCCTATGGACTGTAGCCCACCAGGCTCCTCTGGCCATGGGATTTCCCAGGCAAGGGTACTGGAGTGGGTTGCCATTTCCTTCTCCAGGGGATCTTCCTGACCTAGGGATCAAACCCACATCTCCTGCATTGGCTGGCAAATTCTTTACCACTAAGCACCTGGGAAGCCCATTTATTCGTTATACTTTTTCACATGTCAATATCCCACTTTACGATGACTATATTTTAGTAAACTTAAAATAGGAAAACTGTATGAAAAAGAATCCTTAAGCATGCTTACAGTATATTTTTAGAGGTTATTGTATTAGTTGGATTTGACTGTAGACTTAGCCCTTATTTACAGAAATAACTGGCAAGACTTGATTTTTGGCAACAGAAATGTACTAAATATAATATCCTAGGCATTTATCTACCGCTGCACTTTCATTGATTCTCTTCTAGTTTCACAAAGTGACAATCTCATCATCTGATATCAATTATAAGTTACGCCATTATAAACGATGTCATATAGAAAACGTCTGTCTTCTAAAGATGAGTACACAGGTAAAACAAACTGTCTCAGTGAATAATCAGCAATGAATTTTCCCAAGTGGTTTCTGCACATTCCAAAAATGAATATTGACTTCACCTGTTTCGTGAACAACAACAAAAAGAGCAGACAGCTGGCTATAAAGATTTGGGACATAATTACAATTAGTAATTACTGTGTTGTTTCTAAACAGGAAGTTCATGAGGAATTTCTTAGGATGCTCTGTTTAGCTACATGATTCTTTTCATCGTTTTATGTCGTGAAAAGAGTCATCGATGGACTGCCTCGTGAAAATCAAAACTGTTCATCACGTTGCTGGAAAAGGCATCACTTCTGCTCCAAATTTCCTGCAATAGGGAGCAAAGAGAGAGCACTGAAAACAGAAAACTGTGTGTATGAGTGTGCACTGGGGCCCAGATTTCTAAGAGGTGAATATGTTTAATTTCCTGAGGGTTTATCCCTTCTAACTCTTACATATAACATATGGTTCACTGGATGCAATTCAACACCAATTGTTACCATACAGAAATATTAAAAGTGAGTCCTTAAGGCCCTGTCTCTGTCCTTGGGCTACTGTAAATATTGTTTGTCCATCAGTTCATGATCCAGTGAAGAGTACCATGTTTCAGCAAGTTGAGCTAAGGCAGTGATCCTCAACCAGGGTCAGCTTTGCTCCCCGTGGGACATTCGGCAAAATCTGGGGATGTTTTTATTTTTAATGATTGGGGAGGACGAGAGTGAACACGGGCTTCTTAGTGGGCAGAGACCAGAGATGCTGAGAAACATCCCACAATGCACAGAACAGTTTCCACAACTAGGAGTTATCCGGCCCCAAATGTCAAGAACACCAAATCTGAGAAACCCTAAGTCAGGGCGAGCCGGGACAGTGACCAGGGTTGGAGAATAGATTTCTCAAATGTCAATTGTCTATCACCTGGTCGCTCAAAAACGTTCTAAACATCTTTCCCATGAAAGAATCTCGTGGGAACTCTGATGGCTCCTTGCAGTAGGGTGCAGCTGGATGCAAATTTGCCCAAAGCAGAAATCCCTTTTGTCTCTCTCTATTTATCATCATCATCATTACTTTTTTACTTTAGTTAGCAGATGTTTCTTTAGTGCTCTGACATCCTTTTTAATTTGCACATTTATTAATTTGGCTGGCGGAGAGCAGAGTTCTTTACCTGCCCATCCTCCCTGTGCCTTGGGGCTGGCGGCACTGCACATAGAGAGTTACTCTGGTCCACCATCCATCACCAGCGAGCATTTTTTTAACCTACAGCGTCTTTAAATGGGATCATCGGCTGACCAGTGCAATTTGGGCTTTTGTCCTATCTCCAGCTCCAAGTGAAAGGAGCTGATTGCTCTGAAGTCCATTTACCCCTCCACTCCAGGGGAATTGTTTGGATTCTCACGTGCACCCTCACAACATCCCATTTATAACTGTGACAAAGAAGTAAGCAATTAATCAGACATCTCTCCTAACAATACTGACCTGCCAGCATTCAAATGCTTTAATTAAAATCGCAGCACAGTATATGCCAGGGGTAACAGCCTAGCAATGTCTCCGCGAGGCAGGAAGCTGCTCTGCTCACCAGCCCCGAAGCAAACACACATATTAGGGACATCCTGGCATGAGACCCGTAATGAGAAGGAAAACACTTCTCCGGGGAGGGTTTGCACACACTGACACTCACCTACAGAAGTAGATTACTTCCACATCGTGCTCAGTCACAGACTGCGACATAGAAGAATGCGCTGGATAGAATGCATTGTACTTTTCTTTCTTCCTTTTTAAAAAACAATTTTTTTTTTTTCCAGAAACTTACACAGACAAGGAGGAACCATAAACCTAACCCAGCAGCGTTGGGCTTTAATCACCTCTGCGGCTTTAAAAATAAAATGTCGGTGCAACTTCAAGATTTACAAGGTTTAAATATCAGTAAGCACAGAAAAGGCTGGGTTGTTTTTTCTTCCAATGTCAAGTCACCCTAGTGACAGGTTTTAGTTTCATGATATTCAAGCATGCTCCCCAATTGTTCTGCCTTTCGAGTACACAGTCCTACAAAGATTTTTAAATTGCCAAGAGGCATTGCATTTAGAGTACTGTGGAGAGTTTGGAAAGATTGCCATCCACTTAATTTTACTATGCTTACAGATATTTTTTTCAAGGTCATATATAATCCATTGATACAGGTCAGCATCCTTTGAAATAAACACAGAATCCATTCATCTCTTCTTGAGGTATAGCACACCCACAGTTAACAATTGCCCATATTGCCTATATTTTAACTGGTAAGCTGGACATATTAACAGGTAATAGGTAACATGGACAGGTTACTTTTCAACATAATCTAAGCGAAGTTAAAATGCTTCTAACGCATATGGTCATTGCACTTACACTCCAGAGTTTAGGTATTATGTTGTCCTTTGCTTCTAGCTAAAATTCCCTAACACATCCTCCATGAAAAGTTATTTTATTTGTTGTTTATTTTCAATTTTTTAATTTGATATCAGAGTATGGTTGATTCACAATTTGGGGTTAGTTTCATGTGATCTGCAAAGTGATCCAGTTATACGTATTTATTTATCTATTCTTTTTCAGATTCTCTTCCCTTATATGTCCTTACAGAGTATTGTGTAGCATTCCCAGTGCCATACAGTAGGTCCTTATTAATGATCTGCTGTACAAATAAGTTCACTTGTACGTTTTTTGGATTCTACATGTAAGTGATATCATATGATAAAAATCTATTTTTTGTTGAAATATAGTTGAGTCACAAAGTTTCAGGGGTACAGCAAAGTAGCCCAATTATACCTACAATGTCTCTTCTTTCGAAGATTCTTTTTCATTATCGGCTGTCACAGAGTGTTGAGCAGAGTGTCCTGTGCACACAGTAGGTCTTTGTTGATTATCCATTATATACAGCAGTGGCTTGGGGTTAACATGCAAAGTGCTCTTAAGGAGTTAGTCTTATTGGTCCGTTTCCACCAGAACAGCTGTCCGATGGTGCTCAAACTGGTCCCCTGTCCCCCAGGATTTCCAGGGGATTTTGAAAATCCCACTTACCTTTTTCTAAGACTCTAAATCCTGAATGTCCTTACTCTGTTGCTCCCACCAGCTGCCCTCAGAACTTGTGACCTACGTGGGTTCTACGCTAAGCGCTTTCACGGCTTATCTCTCTCCCACATGTGGCTCATAGACGTCTGGGGCATTGGCGGGGAGTTGCCCACATCCCTCGGTGCCTCAGGAGGGCTCTCTGTATCAGCTGCTCCGGGCTCAGCGCCCCGCGCCGTCCACTCGGAAGCAGCGTCCTCTCCCGCTGTGTTTACCCACGCTCCCCTCAGGGCACCGCATGTGGCCGGCTTCCTCCTCCACTCGCAGCCCATTATGCTCCCTCTTTCTCATATCCTGCCCCCTTTCAAGTTTGTATCCTTTTTCCTTTGAAGGACCTTGATCCTTCCCACGATGGTTTTCAAGTTGGAAATATGAAACTCCAAACGTCCTTCACTTCCCTCCTCCCCACATTTCCCTCCTGTGTTTATTAAAATAATCTCTCTCTTTTCCTCTCTCTCTCTCTCTCTCTCTCTCTCTCACACACACACACAGTTTCTGAGATGAATTCAGGTTCAGAGAAAAGGACAACTGTTCTTTTCATCACCTCATCTGATTGTCATGGAAGACAGTGGGCACCCTCAACAGAGAAGACATGGATCCAGGCAGTAGTAGTCAAGTATAATTTAACTGTTTTTAAAAGAATTTAGAAAGTTGTAATGACTGTTGGATGCAGAGAAAGCATTTTTTTAATCTGAAGTTTGATTTTCCTCTCAACCTCTTCATTATTTGCTCCCGATTCTCTTTAGCCTAATCTGCTTCCTAAATATTACCTAGATAGTTACTACTCAGGATTCTCCAGAGAAATACATCCAATAGGATATATATATAGAGAGAGAGAGAGCGCGAGCGTGCAACAAAGAGAGATATTTATTTTAAGGAACTTGCTTACGATAGTGGAGGTTTGGTAAATGCAAAATCTGCATGGATAGGGGGTTTGGGGGTCTGAAAACCTGGGGAACAGTTGTAGTCCAAATCCAGAGAAAATCTTCTGGCAGAATTGTTTTTTGCTCAGAAGAAGTCAGGCTATGTTCTAAGCCTTCCACTGATTTGTTGAGGCCCACCTACAATGATGGATGGTAATCTACTTTACTCAAAGTCCTCTGACTTAATCTCGCCCAAGAAACACCCTCACAGAAACAACCAGAGTAATGCTGATCAAATATTTGGGCACTATGGCTCAGCCACACTGACACATAAAATTAACCATAGGAATTCCCAAATCACCATCTATGGAACACTAGTTCTCTGACTCAAACCCTGGGTTAAACTGCATCTTGGGTGTTTCCTTTTATTATCTCTTATTATTAAAGGGAAGAAAAACAGTATTGCTATGTACTGAACACCTCCTAAATGTCCAATGCTCCATATTCACTATCTTATTTAATTCTTATTTAATAATGACTTTATGAAATAGGTATCATTATCAGAATTCTTGATGTGACAACCATCTTATAGAAAACAAAATACTGATTAAGAAATAGTATGGTTTTTCAAACTCATACTTTATGAAAAAAAGATTCAAACTCTTCATTACCATTTCCATCATTAGACTGGCCACTTTAGAATCATCTAATCATTCGGCTCTCACATCACTTTTATTTACATCTAATTTGTTGAGCTAAGGCATTTTTAACCCTTCATCCAAAGCCACAGACTATTAAAACAGGTTATTTATCTCATCTATGCCAGAGAAGTACATTGATCGTGGATTTTACTAAAAACATTTGAAATTTCTTACACTCACGAGATAACAAAGTCCTCAGCTTACCCCCGTCAGAATCCAAAAGCCAAAATTGATCAAAATGGTTTCAGGGTATAAAGTTTTTCCTAAATGGGACTTGGTGGTTTAAAAACAAAAAAAGTGATTGCGAGAGCACCCAGAAGGGGAAAAAATGGTTAACAAAGAGTCAGATACGAGGCAACTGTGGGTTTTTGTTTGTTTCTTTGTTTTCTGAATGGCAATTTGGTGCTGATGAGGAGGATGCAGGGACTTTGCCTATAATTAGTCACCACCTATGGTGACAGATTTCAGCAAAATCACACAGCAGCTTAGCTGCTACAGGGTCAGTACATCCTTTAATCTTGAGAGTCACCAGAGGTAAAGCCCTGCCCATACTTTTCAAGGCAAGAGTATGGGGAAAGCGAGAAGAAAAACAGGAGAAATCATTGATGAGGGAGAGGGACAGGGGAAAAATCATAGCAAAGTCCCCTCAGATTGAGGTGGGGAGAAGGTAGATTCTTCAAAATCAAGCGTGTGTCTGCTGCTTTAAACTCTCCAGAGTAGAGTTCCGTCATCTAGACCTGGAAGTCAAATCTGTCTCATGGCTTGTTTTACAAATAAAGTTTTATTGGAATACAGCCACAGCCATTCATCTGTGTATTGTCTGTGACTGGTTTTCCTACATGGGCACAATTGAGTAGCGTCATTGACCAAGACCATATGCGTTTCATAGCCTAAAATATTTACTCTCTAGCCTTTGACAGCAAGACCAGCCAGCCCCTGACCAGTGCAAACCCAGCACACTGAGGGTGCCCATTTCTCCAGACAGGTCTCTGCCCTTTGCCCTCTCTACAGGTTCTTGTAAAGACAGTCCTTATCCACTTGGCAGTAATTTTTTTAAATATCCTGTTGACCTCTGTGGAGCAACACTTGCTTCTCCCTGTCTTAACCGGGATGACTACTGAGAAAATTAACTTTAAATTGCTTAGATATCCTCTGAAAGAAAAGATTACATTCACCAAGGTAAAAACAGGTTTGACTTACTGGAGGTTTGTTTTTTTTTTTTTTTTAAGTGAAAACACAGTCATGTTCTGAAAAATATAGAAGAGAGCAGAAATTCCTAGTTTAGAGTCAGGCTGTCCTGATGTGAAAGAGCCACTGACCAGGAACGACATAAGGAGCACACGCTGGTCTGTAAAATGGGGAGAAGAGTGTCCCCTTTCCTTTGTGTTTATGAGGATTTAAAAGTCTGGCACGGAATAGGAATGTAGCAAACCACATCGAAAATGAATGTTGGACAAAGAGAATAGATATGTGGGCACGGAGAGGGAAGGGGAAGGTAAGACGAATTGCAAGAGTAGCATTAACATATATACGCCACCATGTGTAAAACAGACAGATAGTGGGGAGCTGCTGTATAGCACAAGCAGCTCAGGGGGAGGCTGGGAGGAGGCTCCAAAGGGAGGGCATATGTGTAAACATATCACTGAGTCATGCTGTACAGCAGAGACCAACACAGATTTGTAAAGCATCCTCCAATTCAAAAATAAAAAATCAAGTTAAAAAAATTTTTAAAGCATGAAGAAAAAATATCTACGGCACAGAAATTTTATTACAATCACATGGACGGAAACCAGAATGAAATGCCCGCAGCCTCGTGATTCCAATAAATCAATGTTTTAAATTTCGAAGAATAAAAACTGAGTACTATTTTTCTTTTATTCAAAGGATAAAGACGAGCAATGTGTAACTCCTCCCCACCGTGTGGTTTTCTGGGTGACTTTGCTGATCTCACCTGAGCTCCCAAGAGCTTCCTGAGTCACCTGCAGGGGTTCAGGGCTGTGCCAGCCAGGACCGTGGGTCTCTCTCCAGGGCGACCCAGCCTGCACTTGGCCTCTAGGCTGGCATCTACCATGTGGCTCCTTGCTGTGCATTTGCTGAAGTCCCAAAGGCCCGGACAAGTCCGCGGCCAAGCACTGTGGCCATGTGGTTGCAAGGTGGCCTCCGTTTCTGATGGAGGGGACAAGGAGGACTGGCTCCCCCAGCTCCACACGCCTGCTAAGCATGAGGCTGAGGAAAGGCCGTTTTGTGTCTCTCATTCTGTGTCTGTGCCCATTCCATGGCACCCCGGCCCTTTTGCCTGTGCCAAGAATGTTCTAACACGCCAGCGTTATTCCTTTCCTGGGAGTCAGACACTGTGCTCAGACGCAAGCATCTGTGAATTCTGCAGCTGCAGTCACTGTCCTCAGTGCTTCTGGAGCCCAAGAAAATAAAATCTGCCGCTCTTTCCTCCTTTTCCCCATCTATTTGCCAAAAAGTGATTCCTCTAAACCCACGTTTTCTCATCTGCAAAATGGATAGGAAACTGCCCACCATTCAGAGCAGGGGTAAGAATTCAACACAGTTCCTGTCTCAATTACCCTCAGGGGAGCTCAGGGATAATTATCCACAGACTTGCTTTTGCCCTCAGAGGCTTTGCTGTTTGTATAAAATACAATATGTCCACCTCATATCAAAAACACTTAGTTCCAGTATCTAAGACTCTGTGCTCCAATGCAGGGGGCCTGGGTTCAATCCCTGGTCAGGGAACTAGATCTCACATGCAGCCATTAAGACCCAATGCAGCCAAATAAATAAATATTTTTCAGAAATACTTAGCTCCAGGCCTGACACACAGTGCATGCTCCATTAGGCACCATGGTTTAATATACTGAAATTCTTCCAAATTTTGCATTAACTTTTTAAAAATGCATTTATTTTTAATTGGAGGAAAATTGCTTTACAACATTGTGTTGGTTTCTGCCATACATCAGCACGAATCAGCCATAGGTATATATTTTTTCCCTCCCTCTCCAACCTCCTTCCCACCTCCCACCCCATTCCACCCTTCTACATTGTCACACAGCACTGGGTTTGTTACAAAGCTACTCTCTCAATTCGTCTCAGCCTCTTCTTCCCTCACCATGTCTACAAGTCTGTTCTCTATGTCTAAGACTCTACTGCTGCCCTGCAAATAGGCTCATCAGTGCCATCTTTCTAGATTCCAAACATATGTGTTAATATAGTAACATTTGTTTTTCTTTGTTTTTCTTTCGGACTTATTTCATTCTGTATAATAGACTCTAGATTCATCCACCTCATTAGAACTGACTCAAATGCATTCCTTTTTATGAGTAACGTTCCACTGTATAGATGTACCACATCTTTAACCATTCATCTGTTGATGGACATTTAAGTTGCTTCCATGTTTTAGCTATTGTAAATAGTGCTGCAATGAACATCAGGGTACATGTGTCTTTTCAATTATGATTTTTCATTAACTTTCTAAAATGTTTACATTTCAAAACTCTTTTTAGCAAAAAAAAAAAAAAAAAAGTATACTGAAGAAAAGTTCCAAAACGTGCAACATTGTCAGGTCTTGTGGGCACCAGAGCCTATAAAACAAAAAGGCATTTTGGAAAGAAGGAAATATCAATAATACTGCCTTTGTTTGCACAGTGATATTAATAATATATCAATACTGTTAATGCACACAGACTCTCAGTGTGGTGGAGCTGGTAACCGTGTGTTACATGGATTGACTCCTCCACGTCTTCACTCGCTCAGTCGTCATTCTCCTTTACGGGAGAGTAAATGGGCATTCCGGTCAGAAGCAGCGATGCTAGGTTTGCAGCCCAGCCTGTCTGTCTCCTGAGACTGAGCTCTGGTCTTGCTGAATGCGCTCAGGATGGAAATCTCAGCCTAGTGGTTCCACTGTTGGTTTCCTGTCCCGGGCTGGGAACCCCTGTATGATAGGTGATTCTTCTATGAAAGAAGATTGTTTCCAAGGCATTCGAATTTTCTGTCACCATTTTGGCCTCTTGGTATCTTCTTTAGCTTTTTCCCAGGTTCTCATTTGTGTTCCAAGATAGCTGAGGTTCTAGAGAGATATAGTCTGTTTGAAAAAATGATGCATTTTTCCTCTTGAAAATCAACATATTTTACCCAAGGGATATTTCAGAATATGCTGATCATTTTTTCTAATAACTACCTGATTTTTTTTCCTATTACACCTAGACAAGACAAGAGCTCCACTCTAAGATAATAAGGATGGCTCAGCTTCCACTCTCATTAATGTAATGATTCCATAACACGATGACAGATAAAAGAACTTTCTTTCTCTTCTACTCAAGGCTGGTTTTACATAAAAATAGACCATAACTCAGAGTCTGTAATGTCTATGGAAAGGTTATACTCGTTTCCATCCAAATAGGCTGAGCTAATAAAAATTATATTTGTTACAATCCAAATAGATTAACCGGCCTCAAGGGCTTAGCTATGTATTACACTTTTCAATTTTCTTATAATTAAATTAACATAAAATAGTCTTCACAAATAAATGGCTGCTTCAGAAATAGTTAAGCTCTGTTTAACAAAAATGGCCATTCTGTTTACACGTGCAGCTGCTCAGGTAGATCTCGGAGGTGGGAAGAGGCACTTCTCTGTGGAGTGGACACGTGATAGAGGGATTAGCGGAAAGACCGTCTCTCACGTGCCCTGCTGGGGCCTTCAGTGCCCCGGCCGCAGCTCAGAATAAAGCCAGGATCAACGCCACCTGCGTCGACCTGCCACTCTTCACCGGGTGCGGTCGGCCACCAGCCAGCGGACCTGATGGCAGGACCTCGGCTGCTGTACCCAGGGTTCCTGCTGCCCTGAAAGCTCATTAACAAAGGTTCTGCTGCCTTTACTCGGCTCATCTTCCCTTGTCTTCTCCAGAAGCCTGACCTCTACGCATTTGCCTTCCTCCTAGAAATCCTGCTAAAATCTTGCTTCTGTTTGTAAACTCCTTTATTCAGGACTTTCTGTACCATGTTTTCACTCACATTTTCACCCAGAGGGTTCAGAACTTCCAATCGTCAGGGAAGATTTACATTGCACAGCTGGAAAGATCTTGACCCAAGGAGAAGATGGCCCTAAACTGCTTGAATCCCTTCAGAGTTTGGATCCTTCCAAAGGGATTAACTTCAAATCAGCCTTTTGTTTTATCCTGTGGATGTCTCCAGTGTTTCCCTGGTGACTCAGTGGGAAAGAACCTGTTTGCCAATAGAGGAGACGAAGGAGAAGGGGGTTCCATCCCGGGGTCAGGAAGATCCCCTTGGAGAAGGAAATGGCAACCCACTCCAGTATTCTTGCCTGGTAAATCCCATGGACAGAGGAGCCTGGCGGGCTATATCCATAGGGTCGCAGAGTTGGACACAATGACTGAACAACAGCAATGGATGTCTTCATAAGAGGTACAGTGCAGTAGCTGTTGCCATTTGAAACCATCAGAAATAGAGATTTCTTGGTTCTGAAAGCCAAACGGGAGACCATTCAAAGTAAGGACGTGGGCAGTGATATGGGCTGGGTGCCATTCGAGCTACAACCCTTCTTCAAGTCTCTCATCCATACGTCCTTCTGTGTTTTAACAGACCCTACCCCATTTCAAAATGGGAAAGCTGGTGGGAAACCAGGGAACGGGTGTGTAAAAGCTCTGAGTTAGTTTTTATGAAAGCCTGAAGCAGGATCCCTCCAAGGGTCAACCTTGTATACAAAGGTTCTGGAGGAACTCTGACACGGACCCAATGGGAGCCATCCATCCTGGGAGCTCTTCTTTGAGCTCAGTGGTCCAACAACTTCAATGGGAAAACACAGCTTAATAGGACAAATGATGGTAGAATGCAGATATTCACACCCAGCAGCCCTTTCTACATCACTGTGATTATCTCCTGAAAAATAAACAGAAGTTGGGACTTCCCTGGTGGTCCGTGGCTGAGACTCTGAGTTCCCAACGCAGGGGCCCAGGGTTCAGTATCTGGTCAAGGAATTAAGTCCCACATGCCACAACTAAATATCCTGAGTGCCACAACTAAAACCCAGCACAGCCAAATAAATAAATATTTTAAAAATAAAATTAAAAGCAAACAGAAATTAGAAAACGGCTTGATCGTGTTGGGGCACAGTGCAGTCTCCTTCACTCTACCTAGGCCCCTCACCACTGCCCATGTTTGGAGTCCTTGTTAGCACCTCTGCAAAAGACTCAGAAAAACAGAGAGGAGGCTACAGGAGTCCGTTTTGCTGCACGTCTGCAGTTTTTTGTCAAAGGTTGGTTGAGGAAAGAGGTCAAAACTGATGGTGCAATTAAAGAACTCAATCATCTGTGGGGCTCTTTTGTTTATGACACCCTCGTTCCCTCTCTTCATGGACCAGCAAGACCTGGCCTCACACTTAAGATTAAAGTCAGTTCGGGTCAAGGGTTCCAGTGAGCTGAGCAGGTGAGCAGATGAGAAACACTGTACTTTGCTTCTTATCTCATCTCCTCTTTTAGGGTAGATGGTAGAGCAAGAGCCTCTTCATAAAACAATGCATTTGAGTGTCTCCTTTCATCCCAGCCATCCAGTGTGCAGAATAAAATCCCCCATGAAATGACCCCAACTCATCTCGTCCCTCCTCCAGCCTCCCCTGCAGGGCAGAAGCCCTTCCAACTGCACATCGTGAAAGGCCATATCCCAGCATTTCTCTCACTGATTCCTGGTCTTCAAACCCTTTCCTTATTTGTGGTTTGATCACTCAGTCATGTCCAACTCTTTGCGACCCAATGCACTGCAGCACGCCAGGCTTCCCTGTCCTTCACCATCTCCTGGAGTTTGCTTAGATCCATCCCTATGGCTGAGTAATAGTCCATTGTCTATCTGTTCCCTATCTTTTTTATCCGTCTCTATCAATGGACTTTTTGCAGCAACATGGATAGACCCAGAGACAATCGTAGTAAGTGAAGTAAGTCAGAGAAAGGCAAATATCATATGATATCACTTGTATGTGAAATCTAATTTTTAAAAGGGTACAAATGAACTTATTTACAATACAGGAATAGACCTACAGATATCAAAAACAAACTTATGGTTACTTAGGCTTCCCTTGTAGCCCAGATGTTAAAGAATCTGCCTGGGATGCAGGAGACATAGGTTTGATCCCTAGGTTGGGAAGCTCCTCTGGAGAAGGGAATGGCAACCCACTCCAGTATTCTTGCCGGGACCATGGGGTCAAAAAGACCTGGACATGACTGAATGACTAACACATATCAAGACTTCAGTCCAGTGATTCTCAAGCTTGGACAGTCATCAGGAGCACCTGGAGGGATTCTTAGGATGTGGACCACTGAGCCCTCCCCCATACCCACCCCCACAGTCCTGAGTCAGCGAGTAGGACTAGAGAATTTTCACATCCAACAGGTCTCCAGGGGGTGAAGCTATGCTAATGCTGCTGCCAGTCAGAACACACCTTGAGAACTGCTGCTAGAGTCCCATGTTGTGGAACTCACACCCTTAAATTTCATCCTGAGGTTTAAGTGTGGAGCCTTCCCGATCTCCATAGAGATATCAGCTTCAGGATAGTGAGCATACTGACGGAAAGCTAGGGGCACCAATGAAAGTGACCCACAAATGAAAACAGGAAGGCAGCCGTGAGAATGCTGCCCTGCTCCGCTAGAACTCACAGAGACTTAAAACTCAGCCCAGGCTCTCAAGATGTTATCGTCCCCAAAAAGGAAAGGAAAAAGCTTTATCAGACTGAATGTCTATACAAATAAGCAAAGCTGACCTCCTTCTTCCTTTCACTAAGAAGCTGACAGCTCAGGACACCAGGGGAAGGGAGAGTGGGGCCAGCCTGTGGATCCCGAGAGCAAAGGCTGTAATTAATCTGGAGGGAGAAGAGGGAATTTGGAGCACAAATGCTGTGAAACAAGAGGAATGTGAAAGAAAGAGGGAGAGAGAGAATGAAAGATGGAAAGAAGGACAAGGGAGAGGAAGGGAGGGAAGAAGAGAGAAAGAAAAAGGGAATTAAAAATTAAGCAAAGAAAAAAAAAAGGTTGAGAGCAGCCCTGCTCTTGGTGTCACTCTGAAACAGTTTATCTTCTGACTTAACGGGCCAGAGACTAGTTACAGCAGGTCTAAATGTGATTCCATTTCCCACAGTCCCACGGGGTGGCCCCTGTGCACAAAGATGTGGTTCTGTCTCTGAGGAGCTCAGGTGAGCCATCGGCAACAACCACCTGGAGTGGGGGCCCGCTGATGGCTTTAAGAGAAAAGAATTTGATTAAAATTCAAAGGAAAAAAAACCAGCCGAGATGATTTAGAAAGCATTATGCATTTATTGAACAAACACTGCTAAAGATATTTCAGCAAACTGTGTGCTTAAAAAGTAATAAATAGCTATTGTGCTTACTTCATAAACTTGTCAGACTGTCTTCATTTTATTTTCCTGAACAAACTGAATTTCTGTACTGCTCATCCCCAGCCAGTTAATAAATACATCACCCTAAAAAGTGCTGTGGTATTAAATTTACAGCAGATAAAATATGGATGAAGGTGCTATGCTTCAGGTACGTCAAGTGTGATTTAATATCTCACACTCCTCTCAGGAGGAGTAAAAGATTACTAGGGCTGCTTCACCCGCCAGGGAGCGACCTTTGCTCCCAGGTAACAGCCACTCAGCAAATAGAGCCAAATGAAGACAGAGAATAGCATATAGATTTGCCATAAGAAAAAATTGATCTAAATCCAAGTATCAAATCTGCTGATCAGGGCTCTGGAGCAAGCTGGAGAAGTGCCTTACAATCTTCATGTGCAACTGAAGAAATGTTGGGTAGAAGGGACACCCTGAAAATGTGTGGGATGATTTGTGGTGCTTCTGAAAATTTTTTCTTTATTACTATTATTATCGGGCTTCCCTGGTGACTCAGAGATCGGACTCCTCCTGCCAAAGCAGGAGACTCCGGTTCGATCCCTGGATCAGGGAGATCCTCTGGAGAAGGGAAGGGCAACCCACTGCAGTATTCTCCGGTCGCCTGGAGAATCCCTTGGACAAAGGAGCCTGATGGCTACAGTCCATGGGGTCAAGAAAGAGTCAGACATGACTTAGCAACTAAACAACTACTACCATTTATTATTACTGTTTGCCTGTTGGATCATTGGAATAAAATGTCCTTAGAAGAAAATACTCCTTGACTTCAGGTCTTAGCAAAGAGTGTTTTCTTCTCTCTGTAGGAACTCTAAGCTCTCACTGAGCATTTCAGAGATCAGGAGAGTCTTATAAAAGAAGGCGCTGCTCCCCAGGCAAGTTTCTCAACAAGCTGATTTAATTTATATCTTTTTTTAAAGTTCTGTTTAAATGACAAAAAAAAAATCTCCAAGGAGAACATTTGTTAGCACAGAAAATAAATTCTTATGATTAACATTTTGCCATCCAAAAGGGCTGGTGACTAAGAGAGTCCTCTTCACTTCAAAGGTAGGAAAGAAATGAGTTTTAAAACAAGGGTAAGAAAGAAGCAAATTGCTGCTGAGCTATTTTTATTTCAAATATATAAAAGTAGAGTTGGTAACTGCCATGTATAAATCTTCAAAGTGCAGATTGCCAAGGGTCTTCCTCTAAAGACTGCTGTGAAAAAATAAACTCGGGCAATTAAAGCAGCTTTTTCCTTTCGCCAGGGAGGTAAGGGAAGTGGCCCCGTGTCCCAGGGGCTCCTGGCTTCCTCTCTGTTCCCAGGGAGCAGTGTGTCTTTGCTCATTTAAAAAAAAAAAAAATCTCTCCAGCTCTGGGCCTTTGCAAATAAAAGCTTTTGTTGCTTCCCCCGAAGTGATGGCTCCATGGTTTGAGTTTTTTGTTTGTTTGTTTATTTGTTTTTCACTGGGCATATTTGTGCTCAACTGGTAATTGGTTTGAAGGAGCCAGAGGGGGGCTGGGGACAAGGTTGTTTATTTCAGATTTCTTCAATGGTAAACAGTGAGGCCTTGGCTCTACCGAGTAGGTTTGCACAAAAGCTCTGATTTTTGAAATAGATGGAAGTGGGGGAAATATTTCAAAACACGTGACAGAAAGGATTGAGCGGGTGGTTGGAGAGGTGTGTGTGTGTGTGTCTGTGTGCCCATGTACATTTACCATAAACAGGAGGGTTCAAAACGAAAACTCTCTTTAAAGCAGTTATTGAAAAAAAATTTTTTTTAATGAAGCACATTCAAAAATATCCATTCAGCTCTCAACAAGTGAAAAAGAGTTTAAAATTTCTTGTTTGGAAACACTATCATGAAATCTAAACATTTGAAAATATGAGTACATTTTAATTTATTGAGCTGTAACAATAAATGAAGAAAACATTATATTTTTTTAATTTTTATTTTAACTTTGTTTTACTTTACAATACTGTATTGGTTTTGCCATACATTGACATGAATCCACCATGGGTGTACATGCATTCCCAAACATAAACCCCCTCCCACCTCCCACCCCGTAACACCTCTCTGGGTCATCCCCGTGTACCAGCCCCAAACTTTAAAAATCAGATAAATGGAGACCCCTGGTTTTCTGAGTTTCTTTTCAGTTATAGACATTTCTGTGATAGCATTTTGTTAAAAGCCATTTTTGATACCAGAAAGGGCAATAGACGGAGAAGGCAATGGCACCCCACTCCAGTACTCTTGCCTGGAAAATCCCATGGACAGAGGAGCCTGGTGGGCTGCAGTCCTTGGGGTCTCAAAGAGTCGGACACGACTGAGTGACTTCACTTTCACTTTTTACTTTCATGCATTGGAGAAGGACATGGCAACCCACTCCAGTGTTCTTGCCTGGAGAATCCCAGGGACGGGGGAGCCTGGTGGGCTGCCGTCTATGGGGTCGCACAATCGGAAACGACTGAAGCGACTTAGCAGCAGGGCAATAGCATTTGTTTATGAAGTCAATTAGTGAGACAGGCCTCCCTACTTCCCACACCAGCCTCATCTCTCAGACAGTCAAATAGGGGTCCTTGCCACATCCTTCTGTTGCTGTTCAGTCATAAGCTGTATCTGACTCTTTGCGGACCCCATAGACTGCCGCACACCATGCTTCCCTGTCCTTCACTGTCTCCTAGAGTTTACTCAAACTCATGTCCATGCAGTCAGTGATGCCAGCCAACCATCTCATCCTGTCACCCTGTTCTCCTCCTGCCCTCAATCCTTCTCAGAATCAGGGTCTTTTCCAGTGAGACGGCTCTTCGCATCAGGTAGCCAAAGTATTGGAGTTTCAGCCTCAGCATCAGTCCTTCCAATGAATATTCAGGGTTTTTTTCCCTTTAGAAGTGCCTGGTTTGATCTCCTTGCTGTCCAAGAGACTCCAAACAAACCCTTTTCCCATTCTGACTGTGCTGTGGATTGGCCAAGGCAGACTGACATCTCATGACTGACAGATGAGCCTGCCCTGGCGTCAGCGACTCCAGAAGGAGCTGAGACTGTTCCCTTCGTTTGGCTCCGTGGGGAGAGTGGTGAGGTGGGTGGGCTAGGAAGGAGGGAGACAGTGACAGGGAAGAGAGAAGAGGGGACACTACCTCTGTTTGCTTGGGGTTATTTAATTTTTTAAATATATATGTGTGTTTTGTGACTTCGGGGAGGAGAGCTGGAAGCAGCTGGCAAGGAGGTAGAGGTTGTGTGGGGACAAGAAGGGATTTACGGGCACAGTTTCAAACCTTATGAAAGCTTCCTTATAGGCACCTCTTTCCTTCCCAAAATGACCAGACAGGGAAGGGTTAGTGTTTAGCTAACACTTGAAAGGAATAATGCCCCAATTTAAGTACGATCATATTTTCCAAAGGCTAATTCCATCTTACCGTCCCACTTGTATGCTTATTCTTTATTTCCCTTCTGTCCCCAATTTATAGATCATTCTGTCAAATTATTTTTCAATATGGAATCTGTTTTTTTTTTTTAAACGACTGGAAAATGTCTCCCACCTCGCTGAGGGAACCCTGCCTGAGGAGGTAGTAAGGAAGGCTCTTCAATCAAGACCCCTTTTGGGGGTGGTGGTGGGGCTGGGGGTTTAGTTGCTCAGTCATGACCGACTCTTGCGATCCCACGGACTGTAGCCCGCCAGGCTCCTCTGTCCGTGGGATTGTCCAGGCAAGAACACTGGAGCGGGTTGCCAGTTCCTTCTCCTAAGACCCCTTTGTTTCCACCTAATATCTGTTGAAAAGGTCTACATATGAGCGATGCCACTATGGCTTTTAAACAGGGTTTGCAAAACTGGAGAAATAAACTTGACTCACTGGAGAGGATCCCGAGGTAATTCACTAGCATTTCAAAACAACTTCTAAGTGGCCATTTATTTTCAAATTTTTTAAAAAGCTAACAATACCATTAATTGTCCGGTTTATGAAAGCTGGTAATGGCTGTTTACTTGCATACACTACTACCACACCACCAGGGATGGAGTACCCCTGCATACCGCTGTACTTTTGCCTTCAACAGGCCACCAGGTAGACCCTGAAATTCTCTCATGAAAAGGGGGTGACAGATGTCACTCAAAATCTTACAGCCCCTGGTGTTTGAATCACCAGTGTGGATTTCTATTTTCTGCTGTCCCCTCTGATGGACTCTTTCCTAGGAGGTGCCCACTTGACATCCCTGTGTAACTGAGAAGAGATAGTCTTGGCACTCACTTTATCTCAAGCACTTAGTACCCCATGTCCAGAGCTAAAGTTAAGTTGTAATCATTGTTTTAAATTTAGTTTAGTTTTTTAATTCATATTAAAACCCAGATCACATCCTGGTGCATTTCTTACTAGACTTTATTTTTTTTTTAGAACCATTTTAGATTCTTCCTGGATTTGTTTTTTAATATTGTCTTTTTGTTTGTAATTCTCATTCAATGAACATCACTGAAAATACTGGGAAATTATAAACCATGGCTTTTGAGCTGCATGGATTTGCATTTTTTATGCCCTTGAAAAAAATACTAAAAAGGAAATGTCATTCAGAATTGTATTGGTGGTATGACTAAAAATAAATTTACCTGAAATGTTACTAAAAATAAAGCCATAGAGGTAAAGGACATTAGTATTTATAAAGAAACTAGTTAGCTAGTTTGTTTAAGTTGATTTCCTCAGGAAAAAATATTATAGATGAAATTGCTAGATAAAAAAAAAAATACATTCTTAGAGTACTTTTTGTTTATGTACATCTGGATACTCCTAAAAGCTTGTAGCAATTAATACTCCTCACATTCAATTAGGAGGGCCTGTCTTTTTTCCCAGACATGGAAAATGCTGATTATTCTCTTTCTTTTAAATCTGTGATAAATTGTGCCAGTTTTGTTTGCAATTCATTGATAGCCACAGTTTGGAATTTTCACATGGTTTTTTCTCTGGTGGATCCTTTACGACTTTCTCATGGGTCTATTGGGATGTTCAGCTTTTTTCTTATTGATACAGTAGAGCTCTTTATTATATGAAGCACATTAACTTTTATTATTTAGTTGTAAGAATATCCTTCAATTTTGTCGTTTATTTTCTAACTATTTTTTAATGTTTCAGTTTGTTGTAATGATATAGACCCTGGGAGTGGGTTGCTTAATTTGTGTTTATTTTAATATAATAAGGACTTCCTTGGTGGCTCAGTGGTAAAGAACTTGCCTGCCAATCCAGGAGACTCAAGTTCCATCCCTGGTCTGGGAAGACCCCCTGGAGAAGGAAATGGCAACCCAAGGCAGTATTCTTATCTAAATCCCATTGACAGAGGAGCCTGGCAGGCTACAGTCCATGGGATCCCAAAATAGTTGGACATGACTTAGCAACCAAAGAACAACATCAAATGGTAAATGTCTTGTTTCCCTTCACACTGTTTGCCTTCAATACTCTGCTAAGGTAGACTTTGCACTCACCCCAAAACTGCCTATTTATCTATATTTTCTTTTAACAGTTTATCTGAATAATCTGACGATGGCTGCACCAGGCCCATACTATCTTCAGCTTTATAGTATATTTTAGTATCTGTTAAAGCAAATCTCTCCTCATTTTTATTTTCCAAACTCCCTTTGCATTCTGGAGTGTTAAGTCTTACTAGTGGATTATTTAGAATAATGGTAAATTCCAATCTCTGAGATTTTATTAAAATTTTATTCAATTTACTTTTTTTTTTACTTTGGAAGAAGTTAATGTTTTTATTATTACTGAGTCTTCCCATCTCAGAGCCCTGCAGTCTTCATTTATGCAAGCCTTTTTTTATCATGTCGTTCAGTAGCTTTAGTCTTTCATGTCAGCCACTTACTTTTCTTTCCAAGCATATTTCTGGATATGAGATTATCATACCATTTTTAATACTTATTATAATTCTAGGAAAAGTTATCGCATTTGATTTTTATTTTCTTACCTGCCAAAGCGTCTTACTAATCCTGATTGCGCGCTGTCCCTGATTGACCCCCTTCAGTTTCACCAGTCCCCAATCACTGTTGTTGGTACTCAGTCGCTAAGTCAGGTCTGATTCTTTGCGATCCCAGGGACTGCAGCATGCCAGGCTTCCCTGCCCTTCCCTATTTTTCAGAGTTTATCCAAGTTCATTTCCACTGAATTGGCAATGCCATCCAACCACCTCATCTTCTGCCGCCCTCTTGTCCTTTTGCCATCAATTTTTCCCAGCAGAAGGGTCCATAATCATCTCATCGACAGATAATTTTCTCTCTCCTTTCTTAGTATTTGCATCCCATATTTTGATTTATTACCTAATTGCATTCACTGACTTTTTGTGAAAAATAAAGAACAATGGTACTGGTGGGTAGTCTTGCCTTCTCCTGTGCTTAAAGAAATACTTGCAGTTCTTCACCGCAGAACACGATGTGTTGCATGGTTTGAGATATTCTATGTGCGTGTTGCTGCAGTTTGTTATAATCAAGCACAGTTCACTGGACCTTGTAGGATAATGGTTCTTCCTCTTCTGTGTAGCTGTTATTGTTTAGTTGCTCATTCGTGTCCAGCTCTCTGAGACCCCGAGGACTGTGGCCCGCCAGGCTCCTCTGTCCATGGGATTCTCCCGGCAGGAATGCTGGAGTGGGTTGCCACGTCCTCCGGGGGATCTTCCTGACCCACGGATGGAACTCAAGTCTCCTGCCTTGGAAGGTGGGTTCTTTATTGCAGAGCCATCAAAGAAGCCCCTTTCTCCTTCTATAGACATGAGTTATACTAACACATGTGAAGACATTTTTACATTCCCAGAATAAACCTTAATTGGTCAAGATGGATATGTTTTTCAAATACTGCTGAATTCCTTCTAGTAATAGTGTACTGAAGAGATTTTCATTTATACTCAAACGTGATATGGATATATTGTTTTCTCTTTTTTGTTCAGTTTTTGGGCAAGATTTGATTAAAACGTTATGCTACCTTGATAAAAAGAATTAATAAAAACTTGCTTCGTTTTTATTCTATTAATACATAACAGTGTATATAAACTGGAAAATAATTGTTCTTTGAAGTTTTAGCAAGACCCCTTTGGGCCTAGAACTAGCTTTTTTCCATTCTTTTCCTCTTGGTTACTGACTTTTTTGATATTTCTAATTCTTACTGAATACTCTTTTATAATTTGAACCCTGAAAAAGATATCTACTTTGTTCAGTATTTNTTTTCTACATTTCTCCTTCAGTTGTTAATAATTTTTTCACATATTTCAGTGTTAAGTGATTTTACAAAGGTTCATAATAGTTAACATTTCACGTTAGATCATATCCAAATTATTATACTTTGTCTCATAATAAATGCATATTTTGGTGTATCTTTAGCCATCTTTAACATAACATTTTCTTTTATCACTTTGTATTAGGTATAACTCATAAGCAACATACAATTAACATTTTAACCTTTAATTAAGGCTTTATTTGTATTAAAACGTGAGTTTTCCCCTCATATTAAAGCCATGACAGATAGACTTACCAACATATTCCTGTTACATCATATTTTGTGTCTTTGTTTTTTTAATGCTTCCCTGATATTTTCCTGCTTTCTGTATTTTTAACATCTGGTCAGTATTTTCTTTAACTTCTTCCTCTTTATAATTTTGGATTTATGTATCTATCTTTAGTCACTGACACTGTAAATTTTTTTAAAACCCATGTCTGTTTCAGAGATCATTCTCCACAAAAATAAACTGAGCATTACCGTAGGGCTTCCCACCTCCCCCAAATCCCTTCACAGGTTTTTTTTCCTCTGAGATTTTTATCCAGACTTATTATGCTTCTATTATTACATCTTTCTTCTTTCAAGCTTCGTAACATTTGTATTCTTCTGTCCCTGACATCAAAATGTGTTGTTTATTGATTTGTTTAGGTGGTATTATGTTTACCACAGGTTCTTATGCATTATAGCTTCTTAATTCACAAGTTTCAAAATGCATTATGTTTAATGTCTCAGTTGACTTTATTATATTTTAAATACTATTTTCAGAAATGAAACATTATTGATAAACTTCCTCCTAGGTTCCTTTCACATCTGAGAACGTCTTTCTCTTCCTTTTGCACATAAACACAGTCTGGTTGGTATAGAATTTAGAAGTCAGATCACTTTTTCCTCAAACTCTGCAGACAAAGCCCTGTTGGTTTTCTGGCCTTTAATATGTGTAGAATATTATGGCTAGACTGAGACTATTCACGTTTTTCCAAACCTCTTTGTATCACATTTTACAATTTTTCCCTGCTTGAATGACTTCCATGGCCTTAAAATTCAATTGTTTCAGCAAAATGTTTCTAAGTTGTAGTGTTTGTTTGGTATTTCACTTAAGCCTTTTAAAATCAAGACTATTAAAGATGCAGGAGGATGAAATGAAGACCTTCAAAGCCTCCAATGCCTTTTTTAGTCATCACGGTTCCATTTTATCACTTGAGTCCCTTTTAGGGTTCTGTGTATCGTTTCATTTGATGGAAAAATGTCAGCTGAGAAAAAACATTTTTACATCCAGTTTCCGATTAAAACTTTGAGCAGTGTTCCCCTTCCAATTCTTCTGTTCATTCCACTCCGTTTCTTGGCCACCCTTTATATGTATAAATTTCTTCTTCATTACCTTGCCTTCGTTTGTATCATACTATTTCAGATGGTTGTTCTTTACCTCTGTATCCTGAGGGATTTGCTAAAATTCATCTTCCATAAAACTGATCAGTTTCCTGCAATATCAATGTCCCCCATTCTGCTATGGCTATGGCAGAAAATATTTCTTCATGAAATTACTTTTTAATTCAATGTTTTCTTATTCTCTCATCTTTTACTTCCTATTTTACAGGCACTGTTATTTTTAAGTTGCTATTGTTATCCAAACTTTATCTCTATTTCTTGAAATTATTTTTCTTTTTTCCCCAAATATTCTCTCCTACTATCTCTTGTATAGTCTGATGATCTTCCTTTTTAAGACTGCAGAATTCGTTTAGAGAAAGTCTGATTATTTACCTGTGATATCTTCTTTGTGAAACTACTTCTGTCACCAAATGTGTGAGGTTTTTATTAGACATCAAATATTTCTCACTTTTTCACACCAATTTTCTGACACTAACTGGTGCTCATCCATTCAGTTCAGTTCTGGCACTGACTACCCAGACCTCATAGGTTAAGGGCTCAACTCCATAAGACTGACCTCGCTTCAAAAGCCAGTCAAAAGTCCCTGGGGCCACCCACCCATACTTTTGATTGACTGGCTATAAATTAAGGGTTTCCTCTACCCCTTCTCAGGTTCCATAGTTCGCTAGAACAACTTTTGAAACCTCAAGAAAGCATTTTATTTTACTATTAGTGATTTATTACAAAAGATTCAACTCAGAAACAGTGAAATAGAAGAGACACGTGGGTCAAGGTACAGAGTGGGGCGGGGTGGGGGTGCAGAACTTTCGTGCCCTCAGGTCCATGGAGTCACCATCCAACCATCTCATCCTCTGTAGCCCCCTTCTCCTCCTGCCCTCTGCCTTTTCCAGCATCAGTGTCTTTTCTAATGAGTCGGCTCTTCACATCAGTTGGCCAAAGTATTGGAGCTTCAACATCAGTCCTTCCAATGAATATTCAGGGTTGATTTCCTTTCGGATTGACTGATTTGATCTCTTGCTATCCGAGAGACTCTCAAGACTCTTCTCCAGCACCACAGTTTGAAAGCATTAATTCTTCAGTGCTCGGCCTCGTTTATGGTCCAACTCTCACATCCACACACAACTACTGAAAAAAAAAAAAAAAAAGCAGCTTTGACCATACAGACTTTACCAGGCAAAATGACATCTTTGCTTTTTAACACACCGTCTAGGTTGGTCATAGCTTTTCTTCCAAGGAGCAAGCGTCTTTTAATTGCATGGCTACAGTCACCATCCACAGTGATTTTGGAGCCCAAGAAAATAAGATCTGTTACTGTTTCCACTTTTTCCCCAACTACTTGCCATGAAGTGGTGGGACAGGATGAGAAATGAGCATGAATGCTAATAATAACATAGGGTAGTGTTATAGAGCAATTATTGTGTACCAGACACTATGTTATGTACTTTAAAACCATTATCTCATTGAAACCTCTCAAACTAAGATGTAGGTATTATTATCCCTATTTTTAAAATGAGGAAATGGAGGTTCAGAAATGCTCAGGGTCGTGCCCACAGTAATGTAGCAAATTAGCAGAGAAACCAGGATTCTAACATGCTCACCTTAGCTTGGATCTATGACATCTCCGTGTTTAAAAGAGAAAGACTTTACATCGTTTCCACAAAAACAGAAGCCAGGGTGCGAACCACTGAGATATTGCCTGAGTCTAATGAAGTGGAGTGGAATAGAAAGTTGGAAAGCACACCCTGAGGCAGGGGCTCAAGGGCACAGTGTTTATTGGGAGGTGCAAGAAACTTGAGATGTGGAAGGAGGACAGGAGACACAGAGGGCAAGGGAGCCAACAAAATTTTAAATAACCAAACAACCGCCACTACAGCAAATGAAGCTTAATCCAATTGGAAAGGGCTACCCGGGTGGCTCGGTGGTAAAGAACCTGCCTGCCAACGCAGGGTATGCTAGAGACACAGGCTCAGTTTCTGGGTTGGGAAGAGCCCCTGGGGGAGGAAATGGCAACCCACTCCAGTATTCTTGCCTGGAAAGTCCCATGGACAGAAGTGCCTGGTGGGCTACAGGGATCTCAAATAGTAGACGTGACTCAGCATGTGCACGTGCTCATGCACACACACACACACACCAGTAGGAAAATTATGGAAAATGAAGTACCTAGAGTTATTTCAACAGAGGAGTGAGGAAGATGGGATATGTATAGACCCATTCCAACCTGGTAGTTGAGGGCTGTTTCTATGAATTTTAGTTCCCTGGACCTCTGGGCAGGAAACTACCATGAGGTGGAAAAAGCACCCAGACAGCAATGCAGATACTGCAGGCAGAACTTAGTAACAGCACCACAGGGTCATGCAGCGCCTTAGACGGGTATGAGTGGGCTCCCAAAGGGGCTGCTGTGGGAAGAACCCGCCAGATGTGCTGACTCTAGTAGCAAAAGTAAGGAAAGGTCTGGTAAAGAAGCCATGCTTTTCCAGTACAGGGGGTGCAGGTTCAAGCCCTGGTCAGCCAAAATTTAAAAAAAAAAAAAAAACTTTATAGAGACTTTCCTGACAGTCCAGTGGTTAAGACACCACACTTGCAGTGCGTGAGGTAAGGTTTAATCTGTGGTCGGGGACCTAAGATCCCATATGCCACTTGGCACGGCCAAAAAATAAATTAAAAATAAATGAATAAATAAGGAAAAGCCTTCAAAAATCTGTTGACATAAAATCTCACTCTATGAAAGTCACAGGTCCTCAAACTTGATTGTATCCAGAAAGGTCTTAAAAAAATACAAATGGGGCTTCAATTCTGGAAAAATCTATCGGTGGTTGCTCAGTAGTGTCCAGCTCTTTGTGATCCCATGGACTGTGGCCCACCAGGCTTCTCTGCCCATGGGACTTCCCAGGAAAGAATACTGGAGTTGGTTGTGGTTTCCTGCTCCAGGGATCTTCCTGACCCAGGGGTCAAACCCACATCTCCTGCATCTCCAGCATTGCCAGCAATCTTTACCTCTAAACATAAGAGAGGCCCAAGTTACATATGTATAATGTATAATAAAATCAGAAAAATTTGTTGTTTTTCAGTTGCTAAATCATGTCCAACTCTTTGCAACCCCATGGACTGCAGCACAGCAGGCTTCCTTTGTAGGATGAAGCTAAAGCAATTCTTAGCATCTGAAAACAAGTCAGCTCATGGGAAATATAAAAGACAAGAGATGAAATTCTTCACTGAAAGTCCTGATTTCCTACTCTCACTGTCCACTGCCCTTTCTACCTTTCTTCAAACCCAACTTGTCTAGTCAGCTTGCTAGAAGTCAGGTCTGAGTCCCACTAAAGGGAATCTCACCACTTGGGATAGAAAGTCCAAGAGGGGACTCATTTTTTTTATGAGCATTGCTAAGTATTTAAGCATTCACTCATTTCCCACTAAGTTCAGTGGAACGAGATCTGAAAGAACTTGAGTGAAGCCAGATAGTCTCCAAGTGTATTTTAAAATCCTAAAATTCATTGGTCTTGCATTTACCTGATTTAACAAATGAGCTCAACTGATTCTCAAAAACTGAGAAGTGTCTTGAGTGTCTGAGTACACTTCCCAAAGCAATCTATAGATTCAAGGCAATCCCTATCGAGCTACCAATGGTATTTTTCACAGAACTAGAACAAATAATCTCATAATTTGTATGGAAATACAAAAAACCTCAAACAGCCAAAGCAATCTTGAGAACGAAGAATGAAATTGGAGGAATCAACCTGCCTGACTTCAGACTATACTACAAAGCTACAGCCATCAAGACAGTATGGTACTGGCATAAAAACAGAAATATAGATAAATGGAACAAAATAGAAAGCCCAGAAATAAACCCATGCACCTATAGAAATCTTATCTTTGACAAAGGAGGCAAGAATATACAATGGAGAAAAACAATCTCTATAACAAGTGGTGCTGGGAAAACTGGTCAACCACTTGTAAAAGAATGAAACTGGAATACTTTTTAACACCATACACAAAAATAAATCAAAATGGATTAAAGATCTAAATGTAAGACCAGAAACTGTAAAACTCCTAGAGGAAAACATAGGCAAAACACTCTCTGATGTAAATCACAGCAGGATCCTCTATGACCCACCTCCCAGAGTAATGGAAATAAAAGCAGAAATAAACAAATGGGATCTAATTAAACTTAAAAGCTTCTGCACAACAAAGGAAACTATAAGCAAGGTGAAAAGACAGCCTTCAGAATGGGAGAAAATAATAGTAAATGAAGCAACTGACAAAGAATTAATCTCAAAAATACACAAGCACCTCATGCAGCTCAATTCCAGAAAAATAAACAACCCAATCAAAAAATGCACTAAGGAACTAAACAGACATTTCTCCAAAGAAGACTTACAGATGGCTAACAAACACATGAAAAGA
Source organism: Redunca redunca (assembly GCA_006410935.1). Taxonomy (NCBI): domain Eukaryota; kingdom Metazoa; phylum Chordata; class Mammalia; order Artiodactyla; family Bovidae; genus Redunca; species Redunca redunca. Next base: position 1,373,407 of record SJYQ01000953.1, read on the forward strand.
TGCTCAACAGCATTCATTATCAGAGAAATACAAATCAAAACCACAATGAGGTATAATCTCACTCTGGTCAAAATGGCTGCCATCAAAAAGACTTCAAACGATAAACGCTGGAGAGGGTGTGGAGAAAAGGGAACCCTCTTATACTGTTGGTGGGAATGCAAACTAGTACAGCCACTATGGAGAACAGTGTGGAGATTCCTTAAAAAACTGGAAGTACAACTGCCATACAACCCAGCAATCCCACTGCTGGGCATACACACCGAGGAAACCAGAGTTGAAAGAGGCGCGTGTACCCCAATGTTCATCCCAGCACTGTCTACAACAGCCAGGACATGGAAGCAACCTAGATGTCCATCCGCAGATGAATGGATAAGAAAGCTGTGGTACATATACACAATGGAGTATTACTCAGCTATTAAAAAAAACACATTTGAATCAATTCTAATGAGGTGGATGAAAATGGAGCCTATTATACAGAGTGAAGTAAGTCAGAAAGAAAAACACCAATACAGTATATTAATGAATATATATGGAATTTAGAAAGATGGTAACGATGACCCTATATGCGAGACAGCAAAAGATGTACAGACATAAAGAACAGACTTTTGGACTCTGTGGGAGAGGGCGAGGGTGGAATGATTTGAGAGAATAGCACTGAAACATATGTGAAACAGATCACCAGTCCAGGTTCGATGCATGAGACAGGGTGCTCAGGGCCAGTACACTGGGATGACCCTGAGGGATGGGATGGGGGGAAGGAGAGAGGAGTGTTCAGGATGGGGAGCACATGTCCACCCATGGCTGATTCATGTCAATGTATGGCAGAAACCAGAGAAGGAAATGGCAACCCAATCCAATATTCTTGCTTGGAGAATCCCAGGGAAAGAGGAGCCTGGCAGGCTACAGTCAATAGGGTCGAAAAGAGTTGCACATGAATGACCATGCACACATGGTAAAAACCACTACAATATTGTAAAGTAATTAGCCTCTAATTAAAATAAATTAATTAATTTAAAAAAAAAGACTCTGATGCTGGGAAATACTGAAGACAGAAGAACGGGACAAGAGAGGATGAGACAGTTATATAGCATCACCAACTCAATGGACATGAGTCTGAGCAAACTGCAGGAGATAGTGAAGGACAGGGAAGCCCAGCATGCTGCAGTCCATGGGGCTGCCAAGAGTCAACACAACCAAGCAACTAAACAACAACAACTACTGAGCTTGCCTGCTCTGTGCTCCAGGTAAACCACCTTCACTTTAGTACCAGTATTCGTGAAGCACTGGTGGACTCATCTGTTAGCTTACAAGTGAGAGGAACTCTCCTTTTCACTCCAGATGGAGATGCTGTTTGCTCTACAGCATGCCTTGAAGAGACGGTCCAGAAGGAAGACAGTCAATGCTTTTGTTCACATGATGTCCCAAAACACAGGAGCCCATGGAGAACTGCTACCCAGCCTAGATACTCTGAAAACTATGACTCGGAGTTCTCAGCTTTCCATGTGCTCTGAAATTGTTCAGGTTATTTACCTTTTATGGATGAAAAGTGGTTAAAAAAATAACTTGGGAAAATGTTCATTTAGCGTTTTATGTCTGCCTATTTGAAACTATATAGAATAGAAATTTGATGGCATTCTCAAAGGAAAATAGAAGAACTTGTTCACATCACTCTGCCAGTTACCGATGGCTATTTCTCAAGCTACCCACAACATAATGACTTAATTTATCATTATCTTTCATGGCTCATCTGAACGTCATTCAGAACCTCTCTTGTGGTCGCTGCCACGTGGTGGCAAAGGCTGAGTTCTTTAGAGGCTTCTTCACTTCCAAGTCTGACACATGAACTGGAATCAGCTATTTTTCTTTGCGTGTGGCCCCTTGATGAGGAGCTAGACTTGCTCCTGGCACGGTGACCTTGGCATGGTCAAACCTCCTTCCAGGAGGCTGCCTCACTCCAGAGTGTGGGTACCATAACACTAATGCCAAAGCTGCAGGTCTTCTCAGGATCTCAGAGTGAATGTCCCCCTGCATCACCCCCTCTCCTGCAATTAGTAATACAGGGAAGTCTATTCTTGGCAGGAGGGACTCACACTGGATTTGAGAAACAGGATGTATGGCACTTGGAGGACTTTTCATTTAAATCTGCCGCTTTTGTGATGGAGAAGACGCTGTGTCTATCGTTACATTTGTGTTTTCATGGGATCTATTATATACTCAGGAGGGGAGATCTATTTATCTGAAATCAGAAGCCCCAAGTTTGAATTCTGATTTTTTGATACTTAGTGACTGTGAAATCTTTAAACAAGCCATTTGTCTTCTTGAAACCTGTTTCCCTCACTTAAAAGTAGAAATAACATTACCCCACACACAGGTATATCATGAGGAATGCTTGAAAGCACTTTGAAAACCGAATGAAAATATACTGTTAATGCTGTAGCTTTATACAGGCCACATTCCTCTCTTGACTTGCATAGTTTTGAAATTGTGACTTTTTCTTTTTATAAGATGGAACATTCCCTTCATTCTGTGTTCAGTTGCTAAGTCGTGTCTGGCTCTTTGTGACCCTGCAGACTGTAGCCCACCAGGCTCATATTCTGTCCATGGGATTTCCCAGACAAGAATACTGGAGTGGGTTGCCATTTCCTTATCCAGGGGATCTTCCTGATCCAGGGATCAAACCTGCATCTCCTGCATTGGCAGGCAGAGTCTTTACCACTGAGCCACCAGGAAGCCCAAGAGGAATTCATACAGGGAATCAAAAGAGGGCAGAAATGCTTTTGGGTTCACAGTAGCTGGAACAGTAACAGATCAGGCTGAGATTTTAACAACGTAACTCACCCCCTCTTCTGATGGCTCAGTAGGTAAAGAATCTGCCTGCAATGCGGGAGACAGGACACTTGGGGTTCGATCCCTGGATGGGGAAGATCCCCTGGAGAATGAAATGGCTACCCACTCCAGTATTCTTGCCTGGAGGATACCGTGGACAGAGGAGCCTGGCGGGCTACAGACCATGGGTTTGGATAGAGTCGGACATGACCGAGTGACTAAGCACACACACAGGTCATCACAGCAGTGTTCTCTGCTAATTCCAACATGTGGCTTCTTAACTGAAAGCAGCACAGCCCTAAGTTGTGTAATCTTTGTCTTTGCAATGGGACAAGCCGTTCTACTGTCGCTTCTACTGGACACGTCCAAAAGTAGTTCAGAAAGCATGAGTGAATGCGAAGATTGCTGTATTTCACAGAGCAGTGATTCTTCCCAGGCCTGAAGAGTCCAAACACAAGCAGGATACACTGCTTTCAAACTGTGGTGCTGGAGAAGACTCTTGAGAGTCCCTTGGACAGCAAGGAGATCAAACCAGTCAATCCTAAAGGAGATCAATCCTGAATACTCATTGGAAGGACTGGTACTGAAGTTGAAGCCCCAATATTTTGGCCACCTGATGCGAAGAGCTGACTCATTGGAAAAGACCCTGATGCTGGGAAAGACTGAAGGCAAAAGAAGGGGATGGCAGAGGATAAGATGGTTGGATGGCATCACCTACTCGATGGACATGAGTTTGAGCAAACTCCGGGAGATGGTGAAGGACAGGGAGGTGTGTTGTGCTGCAGTCCATGGGGTCGCAAAGAGTCGGACACGACTTAGTGACTGAACAACAACGACAACACAGGCTGAATGGGCGATGTGATGCTGAGCTTTTATGAATCCCTGGGCAATGAGAGTGGGCAGCGGAGTACAGGCAGTGTGGCCAGCTCCATAGCTATGCGATCAAATTACAGTCTGTCCTAGGAAAGTGGTCTCTGGTTTCAGCACAAACATGAGTCCCAGAAACTATAGAAAAAAACCCAAGCATTCTAAAATAGGCTGTCACATACAACACCAGAAGCTACTGCAGCCAAATATTCCATCACCCACTCACTGTAGAACTTCACGCTAAGAAGAGTGGTCTGCCTGAGGGCAGAAAACACAAAACCGAAACCTCGATTCTGATTTCTTTTGATTCCCTCTCTTGCCTGCTTCAGGAGAATCGAGAAGACAGCTTTATTTAATTATGTAACACCTTTTGAGTTTCAGGTATTTAAAAGCTTCATGGAGCAGCTCAGGATGCAAAAGAAAAGAATCTGTTTTGGGAAAAAGAGGGAGACAACCATGCTTACAGATGACTGTGTCAGAATAGTGAGGAAATCATATATAAAAGAAAATACAGGGAGCAAATGATATATTTCCACCTTGATTTCTATTATAGTTTCAGGTTTGATTACTCCTGGGAAGTTGATCTAAAATGCAATACAAATCACTTCTTAGAATCCTTCCATCTATTCCAAGGAACACCCTGACTTTACTGCAATGCCTTCTACGTGCATACAATTCAGCATCTCCTAATAGCTGATCAGATAAATAGTTGGCCCAGGAGACCCCGACACACTCACTGATGTGACATATTTTACTTGGAGAATTGCCATTTGTTCAGAAGGTCTTAAACACTCTACCAGTCTTCAGTGTAGGAACCAACACCAGCCCCATCACTGTTCCCGGTATCCAACAAAATCCCAAAGCCCAGCTAGCCACCAGGAGGCTACTGTGGACTGAATGTGAACCAAACCACTTCATTTTCATCCCATGGTTATCAAAGGATCAAGGCAGAGTGAAAGAGTCCCATTATCTGTTTAGAAGAACTTCTTATCAGTGACTTTTTAAACAGCACCCATTAATTTCGATGTTAACTAGAATAGCCTTTCTAAAATGAGAAACATACCTGCAAAATCATTTCTATAATTTGGGGGGAAGTTTTCATTTATCTTCAACCAGCAAAAAACCCAAGGTAACTATCAGACTGACATACAATTTATGCATGGATAAATAACAAATAGAAGATAGATATGTATATGGATAGATAATATAGATAATGCATGATATATAATAGATAAATGATAGATGACAGATGATGATAGATGATAAATAGATAATAGATAGGTGATGGATAGATAATAGATAGATGTGTTTGGGCAGGGGTATCTGTGTGCTCATTCGTGTCCCATTCTTTGCAACCTCATGGACTGTAGCCTGCCAGGCTCCTCTGTCCATAGGGATTCTCCAGGCAAGAATACTGGAGTGAATTACCATTTCCTTCTCCAGGGGATCTTCCCCACCCAGAACTCAAACCCAAGTCTCCTGCACGCAGAAAAATCTTTAGGCACCAGGGATGCAATAATGAATAAAATAAAATAAATAAGTAAGCATTTTGCCATTTTTAAAGATTAAACACCCTCTTCTAACAAAACAAGAGAAGACTCTACACATGGACATCACCAGATGGTCAACACCAAAATCAGATTGATTATATTCTTTGCAGCCAAAGATGGAGAAGCTCTATACAGTCAGCAAAAACAAGACCAGGAGCTGACTGTGGCTCAGATCATGAACTCCTTATTGCCAAATTCAGACTGAAATTGAAGAAAGTAGGGGAAACCATTAGACCATTCAGGTATGACCTAAATCAAATCCCTTATGATTATACAGTGGAAGTGAGAAATAGATTTAAGGGACTAGATCTGATAGATAGAGTGCCTGATGAACTATGGACGGAGGTTCCTGACATTGTACAGGAGACAGGGATCAAGACCTCCCATGGAAAAGAAATGAAAAAAAGCAAAATGGCTGTCTGGGGAGGCCTTACAAATAGCTGTGAAAAGAAGGGAGGTGAAAAACAAAGGAGAAAATTAAAGATATAAACATCTGAATGCAGAGTTCCAAAGAATAGCAAGGAGAGATAAGAAAGCCTTCCTCAGCGATCAATGCAAAGAAATAGAGGAAAACAACAGAATGGGAAAGACTAGAGATCTCTTCAAGAAAATTAGAGATACCAAGGGAACATTTCATGCAAAGATGGGCACAATAGAGGAAAGAAATGGTATGGACCTAACAGAAGCAGAAGATATTAAAAACAGGTGGCAAGAATACACAGAAGTACTGCACAAAAAAGATCTTCACGACCCAGATAATCACGATGGTGTGATCACTCACATGGAGCCAGACATCCTGGAATGTGAAGTCAAGTGGGCCTTAGAAAGCATCACTACAGACAAAGCTAGTGGAGGTGATGGAATTCCAGTTGAGCTATTTCATATCCTGAAAGATGATGCTGTGAAAGTGCTGCACTCATGCCAGCAAATGTGGAAAACTCAACAGTGGCCACAGGACTGGAAAAGGTCCGTTTTCATTCCAATCCCAAAGAAAGACAATGCCAAAGAATGTTCAAACTACCACACAATTAAACTCATCTCACATGCTAGTAAAATAATGCTCAAAATTCTCCAAGCCAGGCTTCAGCAATACATGAACCGTGAACTTCCAGATGTTCATGCTGGTCTTAGAAAAGGCAGTGGAACCAGAGATCAAATTGCCAGCATTCGCTGGATCATGGAAAAAGCAACAGAGTTCCAGAAAAACATCCATTTCTGCTTTATTGACTATGCCAAAGCCTTTGACTGTGTGGATCACAATAAACTGTGGACAATTCTGAAAGAGATGGGAATACCAGACCACCTAACCTGCCTCTTGAGAAATCTGTATGCAGGTCAGGAAGCAACAGTTAGAACTGGACATGGAACAACAGACTGGTTCCAAATAGGAAAAGGAGTACGTCAAGGCTGTATATTGTCACTCTGCTTATTTAACTTCTATGCAGAGTACATCATGAGAAACGCTGGGCCAGAGGAAGAATAAGCTGGAATCAAGATTTCTGGGAGAAATATCAATAACCTCAGATATGCAGATGACACCACCCTTATGGCAGAAAGTGAAGAGGAACTAAAGAGCCTCTTGATGAAAGTGAAAGAGGAGACTGAAAAAGTTGGCTTAAAGCTCAACATTCAGAAAACGAAGATCATGGCATCTGGTCCCATCGCTTCATGACAAATAGATGGGGAAANTTTATTTTTTTGAGCTCCAAAATCACTGCAGATGGTGATTGCAGCCATGAAATTAAAAGACGCTTACTCCTTGGAAGAAAAGTTATGACCAACCTAGATAGCATATTCAAAACAGAGAAGTTACTTTGTCAAGAAAGGTCCGTCTAGTTTTTCCAGTAGTCATGTACAGATGTGAGAGTTGGACTGTGAAGAAAGCTGAGCACTGAAGAATTGATGCTTTTGAATTGTGGTGTTGGAGAAGACTCTTGAGAGTCCCTTGGACTGGAAGGAGATCCAACTATTCCATCCTAAAGGAGATCAGCCCTGGGATTTCTTTGGAGGGAATGATGCTGAAGCTGAAACTCCAGTACTTTGGCCACCTCATACGAAGAGTTGACTTATTGGAAAAGACTCTGATGCTGGGAGGGATTGGGGGCAGGAGTAGAAGGGGACGACAGAGGATGAGATGGCTGGATGGCATCACTGACTCGATGGACGTGAGTTTGAGTGAACTCCAGGAGTTGGTGATGGACAGGGAGGCCTGGCGTGCTGCAATTCATGGGGTCGAAAAGAGTCAGAGATGACTGAGCAACTGAACTGAACTGAAAGATTATTTGTGAATATGATGTTTTCTTTTTAACTTTTATGGCCTGCATTTTTATTATGGTAAAAAACTTAGCAATGATGTTGCTTGAAAGCGTGAAATGAGATAAAATTTTAAAGCACATGACTGTCCCAGGCTCAGTGTTTCACAGTTCTGTGGACTCCTGCTTTAACTGGCCAAATACAAAAACCATTAAGGCAGCAACAAACCTAGGCTAGTTTTAATCTTCAAGTTAAAGAAAGCTGAGCTGATGAGCTGGTTTGGAAGTCCCAGTGATAACAACAACATTGATAACTTGTGCACCCCCCTCCACCACCACCACAGTGAATTCAGCATTCACCATGCCAGGCACTGGGCCTACACTCGGCAAGCATCTGTTCAATTATGATGTTTTTAGGTTGCATTTTTCTGATTAAAGTAAAACAAATTGATTTGGAAATATTTGAACATATGTCATACATTAGTGTATAAAGATATAAATAAAATCATTATTAATACATCCATCAATTGGTGAAAAAGTTAACTTTTGCATATTTTTATAATTACTTAAGAGTTAGATCATGTTACAGCTGCTATTATGCATACCACTTTTTTGTTACACATAGTATCAAAGCCATTTTCTCTGACATCAGGAATGTATCAGGTTTTGCTCAGTGGCAGTTTTGTAGCCAATGAAGTTTATTCAAATTGGGATTATAGCTAAAAGAACATATCAAAAACATTTTTTAACAGTTTCTTCATATCCCATCATAAGCAACCATGTTCTACTTAATTGTAGTCATTTATATTGTTTCCAATGTTTTTCATTATTTCCTACTAAAATCAACATTTCTTGTGCAGACATCCTTAGAAAAATGACCATCATCTCAAATCACTAATATTTTATCCAAATTACCCCAGATAAGAAGAAGCCATGTTTTACCTGTTCAAATCAGATGTTGTTACTCCAGGTAAGGACATTTTACCATGTCTCCTCCAAAACATATTTTTCTGAGTTTTCAAAATGCCTACTAGTCCAGTTATCTATTGTTGCATAACAAACCAATGCAAAATTTGCATAAGGGCAGGAGGAGAAGTGGATGACAGAGGATGAGATGTTTGGATGGCATCACCAACTCAATGGACATGAGTTTGAGCAAACTCCAGGAGATGGTGGAGAACAGAGAAGCCTGGCATGCTGCAGTCCATGGGGTCACAAAGAGTTGGACATGAGTTAGTGACTGAACAACAAATTTATATTTATAAACTAATCATTAATTAGTTTACATTTATGCCTAAATCATCAATTATTTATAACTTTCCCAGGTAAAACAAAGAGAGCCATTGGGGGCCTTCAAACACTTACATGTAGATGTGACTGTGGCTTGGTCTTCTGGAAGCTTTAGCTCTCACACATCTGGCATGGCCCCACACAGCCTCTCCATGTGGCCGCCTTGGGCTCCCCCACACCATGGCGGTGTTGGGATAATCAGATTTTTGGAGACACTGGCTCCAAGTTTATTGCTCTCAGAGACCCAGGCAGAAATCCCAAGGCTTCTTATGACTTGGCCTCCAAAGTTTGGAAATGTCCTCTCTGCTGCATTCCTTGTGTTGGTCAGGTCAGAATAGATTTAAGGGGATGGGAACAAACTAGACCTCACCTCTCAGTAAGAGGAGCATCTAAAAATGTTCGCTTCTCTTTCATCCTTCATATCTTCTCTAAGGGAAAAAAAAAGTCTTCAAAAGGCTGAACTTCCTGTGATTGCCATTTACAAGTACGTAAACACTAGTGCTAAATGTATAAAACAGAGAACTGACGAGAATACACCCTACTCAGTGCGCCTGGTGATCTAAATGTGAAGGAAATTCTAAAAAGAGGAGATATAGGTATACCTCTGGCTGGTTCACTTTGTTGTACACCAGAAACTAATACAACGTTGTAAAGTAACTATATTCCAATAAAAATTAACTTAAAAAATAAAGGTTGAACTTATACACCCAACTGAAATTTTCTTATTGTAATTTAAAGCCATTTCCTTATTCTGTCTTCTTGAAGATACTCAAGACATTAGTAGAAAGCTTTCCTTTGATATCAGTAGTTTCTATAATGAAAGGTGTTTTCGTCTTATCTGGATTAGATTTTCCCTAACCACAAAATGAGATGCTAGAACTTAGGCAGTGCTTTTCAATTCCAATGTTTAAGAGTTATTTGGGACTCTCTACTCATCTTTGTATGTAAAGTCTTGTACAAAAAGTCTAAAACTGCTTCCTAATAAATACTTATTTTCCATGACTGAACCCCAACCCTTCAAATAACTGGCAAAAATTCCTCTCCCATCATATGAACTACCCCTGAATTAATGTTGTCCAGATAGAAACAGTTCTGAATTTACACATAAAAGATAAAGTTATTACAGCATTTGGAAGAAAATCTTTGAAGCTAATTATCTAAAGATTAGAGAAAGGATATCTTTTAATTAATTTCAAACCCTGGATTGAGTACTAAGCAGAAACATGAAAGAAAGATTTCCAATAGGAAGCGGTGGTTATGGAAGAGACTACCTCCCCTTGAGGATTACCATTTAATTTTCAGCATTGATTTGAAATAAATGCTGGTATGATCTCTAAGGGAAGAGCCTCCGTTATAAACCTAATGAAGGAGCACACAGTGTAATAAGCAAAATATATGCTGGGTTCCTTGTTAAACTATCTTCCATAGTCTGTGCTAGTTTCATTGAGGATACTTAAGTTTACACCTTTGCTATCCTCTCGGATAAATGGCGTGGAGGCTGAGTCATTGAAAGCTGTGCCTCAGACCTTCACTGACCGTTTTATTTGCTTTCTCTCCACCCAGCATCCAACATGGCCCTTGGCACTTAAAGTTTTGATAAGTGAGTTGCCACAAATATTTTGCTTTTTCTTATAATAATGGAAAAACTTAAAATTTTAAAGTATCCAACTTAAATTATGAAAGCAAGGCCTACTCAGTCAGGCTAAGCTTAAAATTGTTATGTGTATTTACTCAAGTGTTCAGTCATCTTTTTGACCCCATGGACTGTATGTAGGCCACCAGGTTCTTCTGTCCATGGGATTCTCCAGGCAGGAATACTGGAGTGAGTTTCCATTTCCTTCTCCAGGGAATTTTGTAGCTTAAAATTATCTACAGGTTACTGTTACAACTCAATAGCAACAATAACTAATAACCTGATTTGACTGGACCATTTCTCCAAAGACATACAAATGAACAACAAGTACGTAAACATCATTAATCACCAGGGAAATGCAAATCAAGACCACAATGAGCTATCTCCTCACACCTGTTAGAATGGCTGGTATCAAAAACACAAAGGCGAACACGAGGAGAAATTGGAGCTCTCCTGCAGTGTAGGTGTGAATGAAAACCAGTGCAGTCGTTATGAAAAATAGCATCGAGGTTCCTCAAAAAAAAATTAAAAATTGAACTATCATATGATCCAGCAACTCCTCTCCTGAGTATTTATCCAAAAGAAATGAAATCAGAACTTCAAACGGATGTATACTACAACTACATAGGTTTATAAATTCTACAGCAGGATTATGCAAGATTACATCAAAAAATATAGAATATTACAAAAATAGCCACTGGAAGATAATTCCTCAATTGTCATATTTTGTATCACACAGCAGAGATATTCTTTGGAAGTGCCCCTCATGTTTGATTTAAAGGAAAGCATTGGCCCCAAAAAACAAGATCAAAGCTAATCCTTTCTTCACATCCCTCAATCTAATGCTGTAATTATTTATTTTTAAAAAAATATAGTCATTCACACTTTCTCACTGGAGACAACCTTGGCTGGTTTGGTATGTTGAGAGTCCAAAAAGTTGTCTTTCTCTCTTTCAACTTCTAAACTTAAAACCAGATCCAAACTCTTGTAGAGACATCTGAGGCCAGCAGCCACAAAGACTTCAACATGTGTGCAATCTCCCGAATTCTCCCCAACTTGGAAACTTTAATACGTAACATAGTTCTGACAATAGTTGTTGGCCAAGGTTTTGAGTTGGGGCTCGGCTCCTTCCTTTTGGCCAGAAGTTTATGAAAAAGGAGACCAGTGAGAGTAGGCTCATCTGAGTCCTGAGACATCCTTGTGAAAACCTCTCTCCCCAAGGAGCTTGGTCCATGCCCTTGAGTGTCCCAAAGTCTGCAACTTTCCATAGCTTCATGTGCCCCATTGACAATTAGCAGTTGTCAAGTGGAAGGACCACACACCCCAGCTAGTCAACTGAGGCCACATCTAGATGAAACTAATGGACACAGCTCCTGGTCTCCATGTGGCCATTTTGCAGACCAGCCTGGGGCTCATCACCTCTGCAGAGATGGACATGGAGTTCATCAGAGTGGAGTTGACAGTCACCCCGTGGTGCCAGCTGCCCAGGGTGGGCTTCATGCAGAGTAATGACAAAGGAAAGGCCTGAAACCAAAGCCTGTTGTCCACGTCCATGCTGGTCAGTGACTCATTTTGGCCTCGGGTCCCATCACCAAATGGTCCACCTCCAAAAGCATGCTCCTTATGTGATCTCTGAGAGCATCTTGTTAGAAGGATGCTTTAGAAGAAGAAGGTCAAAGAAACTAAATGAACGTTCCAAAGGCAAGAATCTCCTTATCAAAGATCAGCCATGATAGAAAAGGAATATTTTTATTTTATTAACTTACTTATTTTTATTGGAGTATAGCAGCTTTACAATATTGCATTGGTTTGTACTGTACAGCAAAGTGAATCAGCAATATGTATAAGTGAATCAGCTTACATATACACATATCCCCTCCCTTTTGGGTGTCTTTTCCATTCAGTTTACCACAGAGCATAGAATAGAGTTTCCTGTTCTGTGCAGTAGGTTCTCATTAGTTATCTATTTTATACATAATATCAATAGTGTGTATATGTCAAAGGAATACTTTTTTAAAAGCAGGAAGTAGTGAGTTTTCTCCCAACTGCCATCATGTGACATATACATATTTTTTTAAGTTAAAGGACATTTTATTTACTGACAGATTAAAAACCATAACTCCAGGTAGTTATGGAGTTTGCAAAATACACCACTGAGCCCAACTGCAAAGAACAGATGTTAGTCTTGTTGTTGTTCAGTTGTGGCCGATTCTTTGTGACCCCATGGACTGCAGCATACCGGGCTCCCCTGTCCTCCACTATCTCCCAGGGTTTGCTCAAACTCATGTGCTTCGAGTAGGTGACGCTGTCTAACTGGTGTTAATACACAAAGTTTAAGCAATGCTATACTTATCATTGGACAAGACCCTGATGCTGGGAAAGATTGAAGGTGGGAGGAGAAGGGGACGACAGAGAATAAGATGGTTGGATGGTATCACGGACTCGATGGACATGAGTTTGAGCAAGCTCCAGGAGTTGGTGATGGACAGGGAAGCCCGGCATGCTGTAGTCCATGGGGTCACAAAGACTCGGACACAACTGAGAGACTGAACTGAACTGACACTTATTTCTGACCAAGTGCTGTATTGTTTAGTTTGTGTATAAAATTGACCATTTATGAACCAATCAATATAAAAATTTTCTGCAAAAACAGAAAAAAATTAAGCTCAAGAAAACAAACAGCCATTTATGCATTTATTATGCATAGGTTGATATACAGTATATAACCTAATCAAGTTATAACCTAATCAATATATAACCTGAGCCTTCAAGTTGTCAAAAAAAAAAATCTGTACTCAGAAACACATCGGAAAGACGCATAGCACAACCTACAATACTCTTCAATGTCTAGAACTGATGCCCTGACCTTGAAAGCAAATGTGTTCATAATTTTACCTGAGGGGGAAAACAAAAGTCACTTAAAAAAAAAAAAGATGCACAATTACTGATTAAGATTCAAACCTCCTCAGGAAAATACAACCAAAAAGCAAGCAAAACCACTTCTACACAACAAGCCTGGAAACACACACATCTAATCTCCCCAAGTACTGGTTTGGTTTCTAGAAGTCCACCTAGAAACCAAAGGCTAAAACTTCAGGCAAACACAGAGCAAAATGGGACATTTAACAATTACTTGATTTTTTAAAAATGCCTTAAGGAAAATTCTCAGTGATACACAAAACATTACCCACTCAATCTGCCCTCCTTGGAATAGTAATTTCTCCTACATAAAGGATATTATTGCAAATAGAAAAAGATATCCTTATCTGTATACTTTGCAGTTTCTGCTTTTCCACCCCTAACCATTTTATTCAGTTGCTAAGTCGAGTCCGACTCTTTGAGACCCACAGGCTGCAGCACACCAGGCTTCCCTGTTTTTCACTCTCTCTCTGAGTTTACTCAAACCACTTTAGTTGGTGTCCTATATTGAATTTAAAACTACAAAGTGCAATACAGTCCCAAACTTAAAATGCCATTGAACAGATCATTCTGCCTTTGACCTAAACTTTACACTACTTAAAAAAAATAAAATAACAAATCTCTTTTGAAGAATTTCAAAAACCAACACAAAGTCCTCCCCTCATACATAAAATATTTCTGTGTAAACTTATTAGTAATCTAGTGCCAGGCTAGCCTTTGTTGTGGATAGAGAAAACTAGTTATCAAAATCTTTTCTGTGAGCTTCCAGAGAGCAAAAGGGGGGAAAGAAAAAAAAAAAAAAACAGACGCTTCTACGAAAACCTGCTCCAGGAAACCAAAGTTGTATGGCGCCCCTCTTCTCCGGGGCGCAGGCGATGAACCTCAAATTCCTCACCGATACACATGGCCCCATGCAGAAATATGCCAAAACAGCACTGTTTGGGCTCATTGTGTCCCAATTAATACTATAATGAGCTTCCTTAGGTAACCAAATCCTTAATCAGCCCTCTCAAAACTATGTCTGCTCCAAGAAAGACTCCTGTTAATTCTGCTTAATGCCTGACAGTGGTTAAGCACCATTAAAACTCCATAATTTCATTGTATGTTATTGTAATCATATCAGCATATATCTCAGTGGCCAGGCAACGCTCAATAGGCTGCCGTGAATTACAGGTCACGTGACTCTGCTTCGGCACGAGACTATCTTCCATCACAGCCAGCCCTCCTCTGCCCTCCCCGCAGTCAGTAGCCTAAGCAGGTATTAATAAAGGTCTCCTTTTTTAAATTGCACAGCTCTAAATGGTCTTTAAGGGACCCAGCAGTAATCTCAAGATCCCTATATTTTAGCAGGAAAGCAGGACAGAGGAATTAATAAGAGCCCTTTCTGTGCAAACTGCTTCCTGCTCTAGGGCTCGAGCGCGATGTCAGGGCGCTAAGAGAATTTTAAATGCACAGGATGGATTGTTTGTGTTGCAAAAGCGAAACAGGGGGCAAAGGCTAAGAGACTTGAGAAAATTGAAAGAGTGCCGGGGAAGCTGGGATGCAAATAGCAACGAAACAGGGATAAATGCTCCTGTTCACATATGCAGGAGTCCTGCAGAAGGGGAGGGGGGGAAAGGTTATTAATTTTCACCAGGCTGTATCTTACAGCTGGTGGCTCAGCATCAGTTTTGGGTGTAATGAAAATGGTCTGAGCAGAAGATAAATGGTTCATAAAGTGGACCATTTAGATGCAATCGAGGCTCAATCTGCCCAGTGACTAATCACGTCCCCCCAGTAAAGCTGAATTCCACTAACAGACTTTTTTTTTTTTCCCGGCTGTACCAGTGAATTGTAGCCGGGTCTAAGTTCAAGGCAGGCAGAGAATTATCTTGATTTATTAGCACACTCCCTGGCCGTGCCACTCGCCCGGCTGTGCCTTTGTGGGCTTCTGCCCTGTTGCTGTCGGAGCGTAATTTTTACTGTTCCCCTGGGAATGGTACACCGCATCATTGCAGCCGCTAGAAAAATGGGCTGCTTTTGCACCTGTAATTTTTCTTCTTTTGCTGCTGAAGGTATATAATATATCTCTAAAGTGCGTAATAAGTTTCTGAAAAACGTGTTTTTAAAAGAAATTGATTCCAGGGGTTTATAAGCCTGAGCAAGGCCACGTAAGGAAATGTACCAGATTGCAAAGGTATGCCTAGCCTGGTAAGGCAGCCATTTTTCCCTCCCATTTACTAAATCCTGACTTGGAGTCCAGAGCATAATTTAAGACATTTTTCTATACAGTAGTTGCTTCTCATAATGAACTCTGATCAAATAAAAATGGTGTTTATATTGAGACTTTACAAGTCCTGATTACGTATAAAATGGAGTAGAATCCCTCATAATGACATTTAATTGTGAGAAAGAAAAGATTCCAATAGAAGAGCATTCAGCTGCATTTGTTCAATGTTTCTTTGCATAATGCCGTTTATAGATCGTTCAATTATGACATTATTCTGAGCTGGATAAGAGTAACTCACTGGCTCCCCGTATTTTTAGACCTATGGAAAATCAACTTGGGTGTGATTTTTCATGATTTCAACTGGGAGTTATTCACAGAAGGCCCTTGGTTTTTACAAGGATTGACAATACCCGTTTGGCTGATGAATTCTGATGCTTCACCCTGTAATCTTGGAAGCATCTTCAGATGGGAATTCATGATGCTGGGGACACCAGGAGAAGCCAAATCTTCTCATGGGCTCTCCAAAGTCTCTAACTGAACATTATTAATAACACAACCCATGGCTGAGGGAGGGGTCTGAGGCAGTTTACTCTGAGCCTTGCAAGCTTATTTTTTCTGTTTTCTCTAGGGCCTGATGGATATCACAGGGAAACTAGCAGGCAATAAGCAGGGGAGGAAACCTCAGTGATCACACGGCATCCTTAAAGGAGCCCAGGCTCTCAGATATCATCCCTTCTATGACATCAGTTTTCTGAAGGCAGCAGAAGGTATAGACTCGTTACTTGCCGAGCAGCCTCTCAGACCTGCATTCGTCTCTTTCACGAGGTGAGCTTTCCCCTGCCTTCCTCCATTTCCCGTAGAGCTTTGACCGATGCAGCTGTGAACTGGCTTCTGCAGGAAAACAGACAAACCTGTGGGGTGCTGACCACGCCTCCAGGTTTAGCAGCAGAAAAAGGTGGTGGAGCATTGCAGTCGTTCTCTGCAGCCAAATACCTCAGCAGAACACGTCTGTAACAACACAACTCGAACAACCAATGCTTTCTGTCATTCATGTAACAAATATTCACTGCATATTTGGTATGTGTCAAATACTATGATGGGTTTGCGAAATACACAGATGAAGGAGGCAGAGAGCCCTTCCTCAACAACTTGTGATCTTGAATGACTGATGATGAAGGCTGTGAACACATAGATATCTCTAGCCTGGATGATGCTAATACATCAGAAAGAAGACGACCGAGAGTCACTAACCTCTGCTTCTGACCAGAGCCAACTAGGACCAGTGCTACTTGGAAAAGTCACAGAGCATCTCTGTACTTTTGTTCCATGACTGTAAAATAAAGATCTTTGCTCCATCCATCACTCAAGGTATTTGGGAAATTAATGAAGGGTATTTGTACAGTTGCTTTGATACACCATGGAGTGGAGGGAATTATTATTACTATTGCCTGAAAGGTCAGGGGTTGTTGCAGGGTTATGGACACTATATCTGCCTTGCTTAAGGGTCTCCGATAGAGGAGGGGCAGGGTAAGTGGAAATACAGCCCCTTCCTGGTTCACCAAGCCATGTGATGGGACAGGGAGTAAGGGGTATACTTTCCTCATTTGCACAAAGGCACCACATGAGGAAGCAATAGGGTGTGCAAATGTGCAAGCTATGTCAGAATAGCTCTTGGAATCTCTCTTGGTAAATATCACGTTGCACTTGAAAATATGTGGTTATTTTCAAATATCTTTTGATATTGATTTCTAACTTAATTCCACAGTGATAAGAGAATAGACCCTATATTATTTCAATACCTTTAGACCATGAAATTTTTTGCATCTTGTTTAAGTCCCTGGATGTGTTCCAGTGTCTCCTAGTTTATAGTCTATGGGAACTTCGAAAGAATGTGTATCCTGTTGGGTGAAAATTGTATAAATCTTAATTATGTTGAATTGGTTCGTGGTGCTTTTCAGGTCTACTATATCTTTCTACTTTTCTGTATGTTCATTCTATTAATTTTTGAGAGTTTGATACTGAAACTCCAACTAAAAACTCTTCATTTGTCTACTTAAAAAAATAATTGTAATATAAAGTAGAACTATGTGTAACTTTGTTCTGTATTTTCCAAGTCTTCTGTAAATGTGTTATCATACTTTCATAATTTAAAAAATAAAAAAGAAAGAGAAAAATAAAGAACAGCTTTTGGAATCATCCCATTCCTGAGTGTTTTCCATAAATCCTTGAGATTTTACCCGCTTCCATGATACCTTATATTGGCCTTTGACACCAATTTATAATACCTTGGTTAAAGAGCGTGAATTTTTTTGTTTGTTTTTATTTCATTAAGAGATAGTTTAACTGGAATAGAACTTCACTGAGAATGCTATTTCCTATTGCATTTTTTTTTACTTTTTATTTTACATTGGCGTATAGCCAATTAACAATATCGTGGTAGTTTCAGGTGGACAACAAAGGGACTCAGCCACACATTGACATGAACCCATTCTCCCTCAAACTCCCCTCCCATCCAGGCTGCCACACAACACTGAACAAAAGGAACTTGATTTTTAACATTTATTTTTAACATGTATTTAGCCCATGAAAACACAGCCTTAAATTTTATTTATTTGTTTTAAGATTTTATTTCTTTGTTTACTTTTGGCCATGCCACATGGCATGTGGGAATCTTAGTTTCCCTGACCAGGGATCCAACCTGGGCCCCCTACATTGGAAGCTCGTAGTCTTAACCACTGGATGCCAGGGAAGTCTCTAGCCTTAAATTTTAATTCACAATAATATCAATGTTCACGTGTGAGAAAGTTTTCATAAAGGCAAGTAAAGCTTATACGTTGGTGGGTGGATCAAATTCTTGGAAATACTTATTGGCTGAATTGCCCTGCTGAGGGTTAAATTGGTCCAATGTAACCGCAACACAGGACCCATTCAACTGAAAGCCAGAATGATCTTTTATGTGTTCCAAGCTTTCCCTCACAGCCCACACTAATCAACCCCACCCCGTCACTGTCTCTGCCCTTGCCCATCTTATTATAGCACTGATAAATACTGAAACTGTATTTTTGGGGTTGTTGGCTGCTTTGTTTTCAGTTTCTCCAGGTAGGTGAGCTTGAGCAAGTCTTAAACCTCAGTTCTCTCACCTATCCAATGGAGATGCCAACACCTTGTTAGACCATTAGGGGAGAGTGAAGATCGAGACTCGTAAAGACTAGATGAGTCTTTGAGAGAATTAGCCCAAGAGCCCCTGCCTGAAACATAGTAACTCTTCCATAGTTACTCTTCCAAGTCACTGAGGGACATATGTTTGAGTGACAGTAGCAAATAAAAATAACCCTCCCCCTCCCCACACCCTGTGAGGCTGGAGCTCAAAACCCATCTGTCAGACTAAGCTGCCTCCAAGGAGAGCAGCAGATACAAGAGATGAAGTGAGAAGGCAGAACCAGGTGTGTGTGTGTGTGTGTGTGTGTGTGTGTGTGTGTAATGGTGTGGGGGCAGAGTTGATATTGATAAAGGGAAGGTAGACCAGTTGCCTGAGCACCCTTTCTGCAGCCAACATGGGTTTCAGCTTTATTAATAATTTACAGTGGCCTTATCTGCTTATTTCATTCTACAATAAGACCAATATTTAACAGCTCCTTCCTGGAGGCAGTGAACTGGGGGCAGGGAGGTGGAGGGCTGACGTGGGGGGTGGACCCTTTACCCCTACACAGAGGTCCCCAGGACCTGACACCTGCAGGTACTCAGGACATGTCCGTGAAGAAATCACAATGATCTCAGTATATTAATAGAACATTCTCCAAATAAAAGGGATCAAGTGAATTCACTTCTTTGAGCACCCTGAATGAGAATGACCTTTGGATTGCTATATCTGAGTATGTGGGTTGTGGTCCTCTGTGAAGGGACCTCTCAACCCAAGCCAAATTTAGCCAGCATCTTAGTCACAAAACCACCCCCCACACACACACCAGAGGCTGAGAGACTTCAACCACAGATGTTATTTCTCACAATTCTGGAGGCTGGAGGGTTCAGGTAAAAGGCCTGGTTTCCAGTGAGACCCACCTGATGGGTTGAGATGGCTGTTTTCTCATTGCATCCTCATGTGATGGAGAGAGCGGTCATCTCTCTTATGTGTATTCTCTTTTTATTGAAATACAGTTGACTTACAATATAGTTCTAATTTCTGCTATACAGAAAAGTGACTCACTTATATCAGTTCAGTTTAGTTCAGTCACGCAGTCGTGTCCGACTCTTTGTGACCCCCATGGACTACAGCACACCAGGCCTCCCTATCCATCATCAACTCCCAGAGTCCACCCAAACCCATGTCCATTGAGTCAGTGATGCCATCCAACCATCTCATCCTCTGTCGTCCCCTTCTCCTCCTGCCCTCCATCTTTCCCAGCATCAGGGTCTTTTCCAATGAGTCAGCTCCTCACACCAGATGGCCAAAGTATTGGAGTTTCTGCTACAGCATCAGTCTTTCCAATGAATATTCAGGACTGAATTCTTTTAAGATGGACTGATTGGATATCCTTGCAGTCCAAGGGACTCTCAAGAGTCTTCTCCAACACCACAATTCAAAAGCATCAATTCTCCAGTGCTCAGCTTTCTTCACAGTCCAACTCTCACATCCATACACGACTACTGGAAAAATCATACCTTTGATTAGATAAACCTTTGTTGGCAAAGTAATCTCTCTGCTTTTTAATATGCTGTCTAGGTTGGTCATAGCTTTTCTTCCAAGGAGTAAGCTTCTTTTAATTTCATGGCTGCAGTCACCATCTACAGTGATTTTGGAGCCCCCCAAAATAAAGCCTCTCACTGTTTCCATTGTTTCCCCATATATTTGCCATGAAGTGATGGGACTGGATGATATGACCTAGTTTTCTGAATGTTGAGCTTTTTTTTTGCATTTTTAAAATGTATTTATTTATTTTAATTGGAGGCTAATTACTTTGCAATATTGTAGTGGTTTTTGCCATACATTGACATGAATCAGCCATGGGTGGACATGTGTCCCTCATCCTGAACCCCCCTCCCTCCTTCCTCCCTATCCCATCCCTCAAGGTTGTCCCAGTGCACAGGCTTTGAGTGCCCTCTTTCATGTATAGAACTTCGACTGGTGATCTGTTTCACATATGGAAATATACATGTTTCAATGCTATTCTCTCAAATCATCCCACCCTCACCTTCTCCCACAGAGTCTAAAAGTCTGTTCTTTATATTTGTGTCTCTTTTGCTATCTCACATGTAGGGTCATTGTTTCCATCTTTCTAAATTCTGTATACATATGCTAATATACTTTATTGGTGTTTTTCTTTCTGACTTACTTCACTCTGTATAATAGGCTCCAGTTTCATCCACCTGATTAGAACTGATTCAAATGTGTTCTTTTTAATGGCTGTGTAACACTCCATTGTGTATATGTACCACAGCTTTCTTATCCATTCATCTGCTGATGGACATCTAGGTTGCTTCCATGTCCTAGCTATTGTAGACAGTGCTGCGATGAACATTGGGGTACACGTGTCTTTCAATTCTGGTTTCCTCGGTATGTATACCCAGCAGTGGGATTGCTGGGTTGTATGGCAGTTGTATTTCCAGTTTTTTAAGGAATCTCCACACTGCTCTCCATAGTGGCTGTACTTGTTTGCATTCCCACCAAGAGTGTAAGAGGGCTCCCTTTTCTCCACACCTTTACCAGCGTTTATCGTTTGTAGATTTTTTGATAACAGCTGTTCTGACCAATGTGAGATGATACCTCATTGTCTGAATGCTAAGTTTTAAGCCAACTTTTTCACTCTCCTCTTTCATTTTCATCAAGAGGATCTTTAGTTCTTTTTCTCTTTTTGCCATAAGGGAGCTGTCATCTGCATATCTGAGGTTATTGATATTTCTCCTGGCAATCTTGATTCCAGCTTGTGCTTCATCCAGCCCAGCATTTCGCATGATGCACTCTGCATATAAGTTAAATAAACAGAATGACAATATACAGCCTTGATGTACTCCTTTCCCAATTTGTGTGTGTATGTGGGTATTCTATTTTAGTATTCTTTTCCATTTTAACTTACCCCATGAGATTGGATATAGTTCTCTGGGTTATACAGTAGGATCAGGTTAGTTATCCATTCTAAATGCAATGTATTTAGTCACTCAGTCATGTCTGACTTTTTCCAACCCCATGGACTGTAGCCCACCAGGTTCCTCTGTCCTTGGGATTTCCCAGGCAAGAATACTAGAGTAGGTAGACTTTTCCTTCTCCAGGAGATTTTCCCAACCCAGGGATAGAACCCAGGTCTCCGGCATTGCAGGCAGATTCTCTACCAGCTAAGCCACAAAGGAAGCCCAAGAATTCTGGCGTGGGTAGCCTATCCCTTCTCCACAGGAGCTTACTGACCCAGGAATCAAACTGGGGTCTCCTGCACTGCAGGTGGATTCTTTACCAACTGAGCTATCATAGAAGCCCTCTAAATGCAATAGTTTGAGTCTATTAGTCCTAATTCCATCATGAGGGCTGCACATTCAGGACCCAGTCACCTTCCCAAGGCCCCACTTCCAAACGCCATCACGTTAAGGTTTGTTGTTTCTGTTGCTCAGTCACTAAGTCATGCCCAACTCTTTGCAACCCCATGGACTCCAGCACGCGAGGCTCCCCTGTCCTTTACTATCTCCTTGAGTTTGCTCAAAATCATGTCCATTGAATCAGTGATGCCATCCAACCATCTCATCCTCTGCTGTCCCCTTCTCCTGCCCTCAATCTTTCCCAGCATCAGGCATTTCTCCAATGAGTCGGCTCTTTGCATCAGGTGGCCAAATTATTGGAGTTTCAGCTTCAGCATCAGTCTTTGAATGAATATTCAGGATAGATTTCCTTTAGGATGGACTGGTTGGATCTCCTTGCAATCCAAGGGACTCTCAAGAGTCTTCTCCAGAACCACAATTCAAAAGCATCAATTCTTTGGCACTCAGCCTTCTTTATGGTCCAACTCTCACATCCATACATGACTACTGGAAAAACCATTGGAGAAGGAAATGGCAACCCACTCCAGTATTCTTGCCTGGGAAATCCCACGGACAGAGGAGCCTGGCAGCCACGGTCCACAGGGTTGCAAAGAGTCAGACACGACTGAGTGACTAAAACAACAAACAAGCCTTCCACATATACATTTAGGGTGGGACACAAACATTGAGTCCATAGCATCCAACCTGGGGGTATTTTTTCTAAATAATTGACAAAAAGGAAAGACAAAGCTACACTCTCTCAGAATTTCTACCACTTTTAAGAACATGTAAAGCACAACGGCATAGGAAGTTTTGGCTGGTGTCTGTGTACTTATTATTTCCACTATGGAAGTCTTAGAAAACTGAATGGCTTACAGGTTCTGTGTTGCAAATAAAATCAACACCTCTCTAGAAGATATCAGCTTGTCTCCAAAAACACTTGGATTAATCTAGTATCTCCTTGTCTCCACATTAAGATAATCATGACAACTGGGTAAAATATTTATCAGTAGAAAGTGCAATCCAAAGACACCAAAACACTCACTGAACAACTTTTACAAACTGTTAGGAATTCAGCATAAGATCTCCATTAAAGCAAGCATCTTCCCATGTTGTAAATATCGGGGACATGTTTGGTAAACTGGGTCTGAGAATGAAAATAAAGAGTAAGAATTCACATTGACGGGGCTGTCATGTCAGCACTTTACAGGTTCACAGGCTCTGTATGTTTCCAAGAACCACTTTATATATAGTGGTGGGACAATATATTTGTCCTGACAGTAGACGTGTGTGTCTGCAAGTGTGTGTTATGGGGGCTGGGGTGAGGGGGCATGTGTTCTTCACGCTGGGGCACAAATACACTAATTAACTATTTATTGATTAGATAACTAAAGATAATTTTTAAAGCCCAGTTGGCCACAAATCTTTGACTTTCTTCCCCATACTTAGAAACCCTGTTCTTTCCATGGAAAATCATAAGAGTAATAATAAAAATAATTAGCATCACTCCAAAAGCTGACATCTCAATTTTGTCTTCACACACTGCCATGTCTAGTTACCCTCACATTGCTTAAAAATGAATTCCTATGTCTTTTCATTTTATCCAGCTTGACAAATGACATTGTCCAGGGTCCACTCTCTCCGTACCTACAATCAAGACTGAAAGGAAGGATTAACTGAACCAGCAGGTGAGAATTTAGGAAAACCTCCAGTTTTCAGGTTCTAGTTCTATTTGCCATGTCTACCAGAGGAGGACTGAGAATTCCATAGGAGTTGTTAGGACAAGAAGTGGGACAACATGGGGATTTTAATCAGATGTGCCTACAGCTGCAACTGTATAGTAATGGTAACTGTCTACGTAGTAACAATAGTTAATATATTCAATATTCTGAGTCCTCCCCTGAGGACAGACCTGGTGAGCAGAGAATCATAGGTGGGGGGTCATGCCTTCCCCTCTGTGTGTCCTGCAGTCACGTGGCCAGCAGGTTCAAAAACCAAGATGGGTCTTCACCCACCCACCTTGGTCATCCTTGTTTGGGATGTAGTGTTTCCTGTTAAAGCAGCAAAAAAGGCATAAGTTGCTCAGATAAATTGTTCTTCTACTGAGACTTTGAAAGCACTGATACGGCCTGCACCCTGCATGCCCACACCCTGTTCACAGTCATGGACCACAGTTGCAAGAGCTGTGGAGGATAAAAACAATCATTCCATTTGCAATCTTTGTTCATGTCTCAAAAATCGAACACTCAGTAGTGTAGGCACTGCAGACCCTTAGATTGGGACGGGGAAGGACCCAAAGTCATGTGATATCTTAAGAGCATTCAGATCTAGCCCCTGGATACTCTTCCTGGCTTTAAAAGGGTGCTTTTTTAAAAAACGAACAAAAAAAACTTTCATAACTTTTTCAATTTTAATTATTTTATTTCTTTTTCTTTGCTATTACTTTATTTAGAATTCTTGAGTTATTTTTGTGAGAACCCTAAAATGGACTTTCCTAGAACTTTCTTTGATTTTGGCTTTATGGGAATCTTTTTTAAATTTATTTTTAATTGGAAGATAATTATTTTACATAATTTTATTGAATATAAGTTGGTTTACAATGTTTTAGGTATACAGCAAAGTGATTCAGCTGGTAAAGAATCCACCTCAATGCAGGAGACCCTGGTTCAATTTCTGGATTGGGAAGATCCCCTGGAGATGAGATAGGCTACCAACCCACTCCAGTATCCTTGCCTGGAGAATCCCCATGGACAGAGGAGCCTGGCAGGTTACAGTCCATGGGGTCACAAAGAGTCGAACAAGACTGAGCAGCTAACACACAGTCTGATTCTTTTCCCATTATAGGTTATTGCAAGATATTGATTATGGTCCCCCCTGCTATACAGTAAGAACTTGTTTATGTATTTTATATACGAAAGAGTGCAGTCTTTATTTACTAATTAGCTCATTGAAGACTTGGAGTCTGCAGTTTTCAGATTGAATTTTACTCTACCAGAGCATTCAAATGATGTGTGGGAGGAGCATCAGTGGAAAAAAAAAGTAAAAATTCTGGAATCTCTGAGTTGTAGTAAATATTTTTAGGAACCCAGTTGCTACAACCTCACAAGGAACCACCCCCATGAGACTCCAAGTTGCATATCTGAGCAGTTGCAAATGTCCATTCTTAAAAAAGTTAGCAACCAGGAAAGAAAGAACTGAAGTCTTCCCTCTTGTTACCACTCAGTTCTCCACATGGGAGAATTTATCCGATACTGACCTGATACACCAGTAACCAATGGCCCCTGTGCCTCTTTAGAGATGACTTTCCACAAACAGGGTCAGAAGAGATCTTCCCACATAGGGTTAAGTTCCCTTCTTCTGTACAAAGAGTAAAGGCTCAGCTCTTCTAAAGTCTGAACCAGAAGGGTTTAGTTCCCAGTTCAGCGCAAAGGTGAACACTGGGGAAAGCGACACTCATAGCTTTAAGGCTGAAAATCACTGTTCAAACAAGGAACTGGACCCTTCCATCACTATGCTGTCAGTTGAGCACGTACTATGTATCCACCTCTGTTCCAGGTGCTTGAGATAAGTCAGTGAACCCAACAGGCAGAAGCTCCTGCTCATGGAGCAAAAGATGTTGGTTTTTTGATTTGGTTCCCTGGTGGCTCAGTGGTAAAGAGTCTACCTGCCAATGCAGAAGACGCGGGTTTGACCCCTGGGTTGGGAAGACCACCTGGAGAAGGAAACGGCAACTCACTCCAATATTCTTGCCTGGAGAATTGCATGGACAGAGGAGCCTGGCGGGCTACAGTCCACGGAATCGCAAAGAATCAGACACAACTGAGCGACTAAACAACAACAACATCCACAACCCCAGCATTCCTGTGAAGACTGTTTCCAAAACAACCCAGCTCCTTTTTCACGCAGTGTTGGCCTCCAAACCTTGCTTACAATCAAAGGCACTTTAATAAGCACTTCAAGATGTGCTGATTAAAAATGGCAACATGGACAGAGAACACTAGTCTACTATTTCTGTGGGGCTGGAATTGTCAACGCAGTGAACCAGTGAAAATCCCAAATGTTATGTTTGGAGTTGAATTCAGCCAAACCTACCGTGAACCAGTTCCAGGAATGAGGTGCCCAGGTGAGGGTTCAAACCCTCCAGTCAGTCTCCACGTGGGGACCAGGTCTGTCCGTCTCCATATCCGAAAAGCCTGCAGCTCACCTCTGCAGACAACACCCCCAGAAGGGTGGCCTGTAGCTTTTGGGGGTCTCCGAGAGTACCAGCTGGATGCCAGCCAGCCATTCAGAGGTGCAAGCTGTCCTGCCTCCAACTAGCCCCCCAGCCCTCCAGTTCCCGGAGAGGTAGAATGGCTGGCCTGTGCATGCCCATCCTTCTTCCTGCCTTCATTTCTCATTTATCTTTATCAGTGCATGTCTGGAAAACTTAATTGCTGTTATTTCCATCTTGAACAGGCTAATAAGGATCAGGAAAGGAAAAGCTTTTTTCCCCCCTTCTCCCTAAATTTGCCCACAAAAATAAAATAAATAATTATAATAATAAAAACAATAAAATAAAGGCCCATATTGATAAGGGAACTCTCACTCAATCTTTGGCTTTCATGAAAACAGGGCGCACAGCCTTGCTCCTAGGTTTCTTTGGGGCGTTGCATTCACCGGCATAAATAAACCTACCGCTTGTGAGCTGGGAAAGCTGCTATTTTAAAGATGAAAAAATTTCAGCTTCTGGATGGCTGCTTTCATTTAACACAGCTTCAAATGAATTTATGAACTGTTCTATAATGTTTTCTGCATACACCAAATGGCAGGCTTTAGGCAGAAACCCAATATATGTTTAGTTAGTATATAATAAACATAATATTTACATGGGCGATGCACTGTGTTAAGAATCTAGAGGAGATGCTCTATAAACTGTCATTGAATTCTCTAACATAGAGCTCTACACCAAGTGGTCCATCAAGATCCCAGGAGAATTTTTGCAGATAGACATGGCCCACCCCACGTACATACACGCACACACACACATGCATGCACAGACACACACACATGTTTGTTGGCATGTGCATGTAAGCACACAGACCTGGGTCTCTTTCATTTAAAAAAAGAAAAACTCTAATCAAAATCTTGACAACAACCTCATTTTCTTTGGCCGCTAGAATGACAATATCATTTAAGATATTGTATATATATATATATATATATATTTAATCCCAGTAGATAGAGAAGTTAGTTCATTTCTTAAGCAATAAAGAGAGAGCAGGGAGGTGCTGAATAAACGTGTTTAGATGGAATTTTTCCTTTGAAAAGCCCACTAGTTAGGCCCTATAACACCTCGGTTGATATTTCTACAGTGCAAACACGATAGTGGAAATTAAGTTGCCCCAGCAAATTCAGTTTAGTGGAAATTTGTTATGAATAAAATACTGCTGTTGGCTCTAGAACATTGAATTTATCCCCCAAATAATATCCCAGAAATACCACTTCAGACGAAATCAACTCTAAATAATTGATAAATTCAGTTTGTTTAGAAACCTTTTGACCTCTGTAATAGAAAGTAAAAACACATTTCAGTTATTAGAGTCACATATATTCCCTCTGGTAAGAGGAGCTTTTAATTTTAAGCTGGGCTCTGTAGGGGCCATTTGATAAAGCTGCAAGAAATTTTTCAACTGCTGCTGTTGGATTTGGGTCAACCTCCTCTGGGAAAATGGAAAAAGATAAATTGGTAGCTTTTCATAACACACAACAAAACTTCACAGATTTTAAAAATTAAGACCTATTGGAAGTGAAAGATAGATTTTTGGTAGCCTCCTCAATTTCCTATCCCCTAAATCTCTCTCTTAACTCTCTTACTCTCTTTTCTTTAAAAATAAGATTTAAATGTTTGTGCTATTAAAAGAAACAAACAGGGAATCAGCATTTCCCATTAATGTCATGCATTTCTTTTTACATAAGAGCTATCGTTCTTATCTGCCACATTTAATGCAATTCTAAAGTTTCATAGAGAAAATAGCAAGGTACTATTTCAACTATTATTTTAAGATTTTTTTTGATGTGAACCATTTTTAAAGTCTTCAACTGAATTTGTTATAATATTACTTCTGTTTTATGGTTTGGTGTTTTTGGCCATGAGGCATGTGAGATCTTAGTTCACCAATGGGGAGTCGAACCCACACGCCCTGCCTTGGAAGTCAAAGTCTTAACCACTAGACCACCGGGGAAGTCCTTCAACTATTTTCTTAAATATTTATTATAAATACACTCATTAAATAATTTTATTGACTATTTCTCTTTGGTGATAAAAGGCATAGCTTGGCAAAAGTTCTCCAACATGGCTCTCCATGTGGAAGAAAATGCACAAACTATAACAAAAGATTTACATTTATAACAGTATTATCAATATCATTCATAAGTATTCAAAAACACAACCTTTCTTTATGATGAAGAAACTGAAACTTTAAAAATTCATCTCTATTGTTACATTTACCTAAGATGTGCTTCAATTACATAACTCAAGGAAGTAGATTTTTATCTGTAGTTTCTAAATGTTGTGTGATAAGAATTTACATGGAAACTAGGTTTTTGCGATTCAGCACGCCTAGCAAGACGTCAATTGGATGTGGACGTTTATTTATTACACTGTGGACTTGTGAGGCAAAGGATTATATCTGATCTTTATATGTTCCTTATGAACCCAATTTGCCCTTTTTCATATAATAGATGATTTAAAGTCTTCATTTTTGGAAACTCTTAACCCTGACTCAAACATCAGAAGCAGGGACAGAGATCTCTCCCTGGGGGCTTCAGATTCTGTTTTTCAAAGCTCTCCACAAATTTCTTTGCTTCCCCATCAGATTCTACCCCTTCACTCTGCCTCCTCTCCATCATTTCTTGGACCAGCACATTCTCTTCCAAGTAATGTATTGAATTCCACAGGTACCAGGCACCCAGGCTGGTCAGAATGGCTAGATTCCCAGGGTTCCTGGATAAAGATAGAGTTGAGCCCCCAAAAAATGGAAGAAAGTTTCTTGTTCTGTGGCAAAATACACTGACTTTTGATAGTGAGCTCGTGCTTTGCGGTCTTTTGACTGAAAGAATATTAGGAATTGAATAGAATCATGCGAAGAAAAAAATACACCTAAATAAGGGACGTCTCTGGTGGTCTGTGTCTAAGACTGCATTTCCAGTGCAAAGGGCTCCAAGTTCAATCCCTAGTCAGGGAATTAGATCCCACATCACATCCCACAGTAAGACTTGGTGCAGTGGAGGCGTTAGTTGCTCACTCATGTCTGACTCTTTGCAACCCCGTGGACTGTAGCCCACCAGGCTCCTCCATCCATGGGATTTTCCAGGCAAGAATAGTGGAGTGGCTTGCCATTTCCTTCTCTAGAGGATCTTCCCAACCCAGGGATTGAACCCGAGTCTTGCACATTGCAGGCAGACTTACCACCTGAGCCACCAGGGAAGCTTCAAGACTCAATACGGTCAAATAAATAAAAATATAGATATAGGCTTCCCAGGTGGCACTAGCAGTAAAGAACCCACTCGCCAATGAAGAAAAAATGAGACACAGGTTCGATCCCTGGGTCAGAAAGATCCCCTGAAGGAGGGCATCGCAACCCACTCCAGTACTCTTGCCTGGAGAATCCTATGGACAGAGGAGCCTGGTGGGCTACCGTCCTTGGGATCACCAAGAGTCAGACTCGACTGAGCAAATAACACTTTCACTCATTTCAGCAACATCACTGACCAGAACCAAAAGGTTAAAACAACCCAAAGTCTGTTGAAAGGTGAATAAATGAACAGTATGTGTTCCACAGAGTGGAATATTTTTCAGTCTTAAAAAGGAAGAAAATTCTGACACATGTTACAACACGGATGAACCCTGAAGACCATTGTGTTAAGTGAAATAAGCCAGTCACAAAAGGATAGATATTGTATGAAGTACCCAAGGCAGTCAAACCCTCAGAGACAGAAGATAGAAGGGTAGGTGCTAGGGGCTGCAAGAAGGGACATGGAGAGTGTTCAACACACAGTTTCCATCTGGAAAGACAAAGTGGTTCTCAGACGGATTGCAGTGATGGTTATATAACAAGGTGAATGTCTTTAATGGCACTGAGCTGTATATTTAAACATGATTTAGCTGGTACATTTTATGTTATACATATTTCTCCACAATAATAAAGGACCAATGCCACCACTCACTGAAATCTCATGATAAAAATAAATCCAGTGTGAGTAGACTGTCCTATTCGATCCAAATAAAAGTGTGCCCAAGATGATAAGCCCAAGTTAATATTTTTGCCACTTCTGTTTGCTGTTCTCTCTTTGGCCACCTCTGTCTTGTTGCCTTACCTCCACTAGCAGTGTTGAGAGGGTTCCTGGTATTATTCTTGACTCTAAAGAAGCTGACTCTAGACAACCCAAGGGCTAGTTTCTCAAAAGTCCTCCTTAAGTCTGGGACACTTTCTCTACTACCAATCTACTAAAAATCCACGTTAAGCAAGAATGGTTGGTTCCATTAAACTGATGAATCAAAACGTATTTATTCCTCTTTGAGGACACCAGCGTTCACATGATTTTGGTTTTTGATTACAAAGATTCTTCAGATACGAGTATGACCTAGTTTTCTCACACTTAGAATAAGCTCTAGATTAGTCATATGAAAACATTTCGGGACTTCCCTGGCGGTTCAGCGGCTAGGACTTCACCTTCTAAACAGGGGGTGTGGGTTCCATCCCTGGTCGGAGAGCTAAGATCCCACATTCCTTGAGGCCAAAAAAAAAATCAAAACATAAAACAGAAGCAATATGGCAACAAATTCAATCAAGACTTTAAAAATGGTCCACATCAAAAAACAATCCTTTTTTTAAAAAGGCATTGTCAGTTTCCGTAAGTCGAATATCCTCATCCACTGTGTCAGGATTTTAAGTGAGTCTGAAACATTTGTCACAGATAAATTGTTCTTTCCTTTTTTCCTTATTCTGGTACTTATATCCACTAGAGCAGGCCTATCATAGCCTTAGTTTCCCCAGCATTAATTCAGAAATGATTTAAAGTTCTGTCACCCAAAACCAGATCAAACCTTCTAGAAAGGAGCAAACTGCCACTTACAATGTTATACATTGGATTTGCAAAGGGTTTCAAAGTCAATTTTTGTAACTAGTTTAAGCTCAGTTCTGTTTGCTCAGAGGACATCTCTTGTGTCTATTTTGTGCCACGCCAATTTAAGTCAATTAAAGTATCCTTCACGTGATTGAAAAATAATTTCACAATTGAGCTGACAATGCTATCAATAGCTAAATTCCTTGTCATTAGTATGTTTGTTACATATAGAGCTTATTTTCTTTATTTTCATAGCTAATTCTGGCAAAGATCAAATTAAAGGTACTATTTGAGAAAAATCTTCCTAGCTCTCCTAAACAAGCCAGCCTTTGACAAGCACCCTGGTGCCCAGTTACATGCTTGAAATTTGTTGCCTGATCATTTGACCCCAAGTCCTGCTTTTATTACATCAATCACTCACTCAACAACTCCTTTTTTCCTCAAAAGATTTTTTTTCAGTGTTCACAAACTCCTGGTTGTGAAACGTGAGTTCCATGTGGAGACCTCGTATGATGTGGCACTTTGTTTACTGGGAAGAGAGGCAGGTTTTTTCACGTTTGTCTGTGCACACATCTTTACAGTTTTAAAATATATATGTACTAGAATAGAATGAGTTCTTTACTTTCAACAACATCATAAAAAGAATTTGGTCTCAAAAGATTTCATTTTACTTATTTTAAATGACATACATTCTATTTGTATGCTATGTTTATGCCCCTTTAATTTGCATAAACTATGTTTATAATTAAACATTAAAAGTATGCCACTAAATATATCCCTTTCCCTCTGAAACCCAGAATAAATGCATACAGATACAGCCTACCTTCATGGCTTGTTGAATTTACCGATTAAAATAAAATCTTTGTGACTCCACATGGGTATCATCTGTCCTAGTCTTTCAACCAAGGTCCAGTCAATGCGTAACTTCCTGTTGGATATTTTACTGAAAATGGTTACAATTCCTTCCCAATCCATGTCCCAGACTGTGGATATGGTCCCCAACCAAATCAGGAAGTCTGTCCCCTCCGAGGACACAACTGTGATCCTAGTCTTCAAATCTTGTGCCATCTTGGATTCATTCCTTAATCCTAGTATGAGTCCAGTGACATCCGTCTGTCAGTGATCCAGTGTGCTGTTGAGGGAATACCAGGCTCATTCTGCCTCTGAAGTTTCTGGAACCCATCTCTTTCTCCTCACTCCTCCTGTCATTCTCATTCAGGTTCCCATTCCCTCTTGCTGGATTCCTGCAATTGTTGCCTCTTCAGCCCCATCCCCCACACCCCCTCCCTCTGCCCCAACACACACCAGGAACAGAAAGAGGAATGTCGCTCAGTCGTGTCTGACTCTTTGCGACCCCATGGACTGTAGCCTACCAGGCTCCTCTGTCCATGGGATTTTTCCAGGCAAGAGTACAGGAGTGGATTGCCATTTCCTTCTCCAGTGGATCTTCCCGACCTAGGGATCAAACCCGGGTCTCCCACATTGTAGACAGACACTTTACTGTCTGAGCAGACAGCAAACCCACCTATGTCTAAACAATATCTTGAAAAGGTCTCTTTTGTTAAATCAGGCTACTACCAGATCCATTGATTCACATTGTACCGCGTGGAATCTGAGCTCATTCACTTAGTCACTGGCCATTTATTAAACATCTGATATACCTACAATTTCTGTCTTTCCAGCCTGCTTCCCATCATGACCCAATAGGTGATATGGACCCCACCATAAAATGGATTCAATTGTAATAGGGGCCACCATAAAATAGACATCATCTTAATAAGGGCTCCATCATAATAAAGGCTCCACAATAATATGGACTCCAATAATAGGGACTCTGGGCCTTGTTGAACTCATTTCTGCTTCCAACACCATCTCTTCTGCTCTTTCTTCACCTCTAATCCTCTCTATTCTTTGTTTCTTCAATCCAAATCGCTTCTACCTGGGAAAACTTTCCTGATAATTCCAAAAACTGTTGACATCACACTCCCCTGGAAAACACTGAATCCGTTCAATCCAGTTTCATATTGACCCTTTATCATCGAGTATACTTTCTTGCCAACCCATTCATAAACTCATTCATATGAAAGTCTCATTCTACATTCTTCTTTGGGGCACCCAGAGCACTTTACTT
The DNA here is from genome assembly GCA_006410935.1 of Redunca redunca. Classification (NCBI taxonomy): domain Eukaryota; kingdom Metazoa; phylum Chordata; class Mammalia; order Artiodactyla; family Bovidae; genus Redunca; species Redunca redunca. The sequence continues at coordinate 1,406,690 of SJYQ01000953.1, forward strand.
GTGGAGGAAGCACGCTGAGTATCACACATCCCTCAGCTCCCTCCCAACCGTCCTGCTGTATACACTAGGCCCCCATGGACAGCAGAGGGCAGCGAATAACGTGAATGATCCTTGACTGAGAACTGACCATCTTCAGGAGAGAGACACAGTTGGATCGCTCCAAAGGACAGTCATTTGGCAAAAGTCAGGCCACGTTTGTAGGTAGTTTGACACCGTCACTCTAGTAGACAATGATGTCTGGTCCAAAAATACATTTTTGGAGCTGCTGAGCTAGAGTTCTTCTGATTATTTGCCTACTTAAGATTGTACGAATCCATACACGTTCAAATTATTAGGGTGGATGGGACCGTCTACGACATGCCCATGATTGAGATCTTGGCCTCAGCTCTCTGACTGATTTGCATGGACAGACCCTGTCAATATGTTTCTGGAGAGTCTGGTGAAAAATACAGGAATAGAGATCAGAAATTGCATTTCCTCCTTGGCATCCAAGAGGGGAGATTTGAAGGGTGGGAGCTGGCGTCCCGGTTGGCTGGGAGACAATTGTATCAGAGTGTTCTGTTTTGTTCTGGCTGGATAGTGTCTGCTTATCAAAAGCAGGAAATTGTATTTTAACTTGGATCTGTAGGAAGCCTGCCAGGGTGGGGCTGATGTGGTGAGGGGGGTGGAAGTGGGAGGCAGACCAGGGCAGAGGACAGTCAGTGCTAGACCACTGCAGGGCCTCAGGCAACGAGAAGCTCAGCGGGAGTAAAAACTGCTTTAAAAAACAAAACAGAAGACCTGGGTTGAAGATGCGAATGAGCTTGTCTTCTCCAGATGGGAAGAAATTGAGGAGCTGTTTTCTGCTCTGGAGGGGAACACGGGTCCCCCCGTAGATCAGGGGCTCCTTACCAGCTACATCATAGGAGAGCTGACTCAGTTATAGTCCCAAAGAGAAAATAAGCAGAGAAGTTGTTTGATGCCAGATCTCAGGCCTCACAGATACTGAGACAGGAATATCTTTGTGCCAGGAAGGAGCATGCAGGAGAAATGAAGGGAAAGCATATTTTTGTGAGCGGTCTTTTGCTTGTGCCGAATTTCTAATGAATGTGGTAAGAGAACTTGAGGACTAATTTTAGCTAATGAAAAGACAATGAGAGCTGTTAGGGAACTTTAATATGCAGGAATATGAAAGCAGCATCACATTTATTCACTCTTCTGTAAACAAAAGCAAATAAATCCTAATTGGACATTCAGCAATTAAAATTCAATCTAAGAGAATGAGTAGAATTGGTTGATTCTTACCTTTTAGATAGGTGTTCAGAAAGAATGGGATTCATCTGCTTTCTGAGTGAAAGGTGTATATGTATGTGGGTTCTGAAGAAATGAAAAAAGCAAAGTCAGGCTTCAAATATTATATATATATATATATATGGGTATATGATATACATATATACACACATGGAGAGAGATATAAAAAATGAATCTGTTAGAAAGCAAAATAGCATGAGAATATTACTGAAATCACAGCTAAAAGTCATAGGTAGAAACATGAAATAATTTCTCTTCTTAGACTTTTCATTCTTTATATTCCCACAACTCAGAATGCATTATAATGAGCATTCTGACATTAACTATTTGTGTAAATAACAAATTAAATACACAAAAACGCTATTATATTTTTCAAAAGAATTTTTTTTTTTCTGTTCACCTTGTAACAGTTTTTCAGTAAGGAAACCACTAGAGTGGGTGTTTTCTGTTACTTTACTGTGACTGGTATTTCATCTTCTGTAATAATATTAAAGAAATGCAAGTCAGAAAATAAACCATTTCAACTAAGGTTTATCTTCATTTTTAAAAGTTCTGTATTTGAGAATGGTGCATACAGACTTGGAACCAGGCATTCACTAGGTAGATTTTCTGCAGTATACTTAATCTAAAAGTTTAAGCAGAGAATACTTTGAAGGTAGAACTAAAAGAGAGAGGACTCAGATATAAAGAAGCAGTTTGTGTCATTTTTTAAAATGTTAATGCTTATAAATCTATTTAATTGAAATGTTACTAGAAGCCTGGACTCTATTTTGTTTTAAAGTATTTCTAGCAATTAAGACCAAGATTCAGTGTGTTTAAAAAAATTTTTTTCACTGTTGTAGCAGTTCTCCTTTCACTGTAAGAGCCTAGACTTTCTTTATTTTTTTTATTTTCTTACATCCCAAGCAGCTCTGGTTAAAACATAGTTAATGTACCAACTGCAATTAGCCAACTGTCAAAGGCTCAACCGTTGATAAGCTTCATTTAACTAATTTGAGAAGTGGAAGTTTTAATTTTTTTTTTTTCCAGGAAGGTAACTTCTTTCCTTATTTCCTGTCAAGAGAGCCAAGTCCTGTGACCTGTGGTTAAAAGGGCTCTTTGTAATTAAGACAGGGGGTCTCCAAGTGAACTGGTTCTCACAGTAGGAGGGGAAAAGGGAGAGGGAAAGAGAGGGAAAAGGGAGGAGATGGAAGAGGAGGAGGAGGAGGAAGAGGAGCAGGCGTGACACCCCTTAACCCGGGATGTGAGCACAGCCAGGGCTGGTCCCCTGAGCCTTGAGCCACCCAGCCATCTTTGGGGCCATGGGCTCTGTGTCCTTTTATGGAGCAGGAGTCTATTAAGACCTCGGTGAGCTGGCCTGTCGTAGGGAGGTGCCCCCTCTGCAGTGTCCGTGCATAGACAACCAGAAACTGATCAACCGTGTTATATCAATAACATTCTCACACCAGGTTGTGTAAATTGATCTTTTACAATTTCTCTCGGTGACAGTCTCTGTAACCAACAAGATAAATCATTCCTCCTGTGGCTTTTTTATTGATTGCTGAGACCTGTATAAAAATTACACTGCTCAAGCTGTGAAGTGAACATCCTCATAAAAGAAGACTTTTTATTTACAATCAAAATATGTTTGGGCCCAGATCAAGTGCAGATTTACAAGCTCCGAACTACAAGAATGGTGAAATGTAAGAGACTTAGAGAAATCTAAACATTAAAAAGAAACACTGCCCCTCCCACCAAAAAAAAAAAAAAGCCATCACAACTTCAAGAATACACACAATGTGCCTCAATTTAAGACCATGATTTAAAAAAAAAAAAAAAAAGCTTTACACATTTGACGCTAAGCTTAACAGACAGCCATCTGCTAAAATAGCAAGACAGAAAAACTGCCACAACCAAATTAATCTTTCTATGTTGTCAAGAAAGCTTTGGTAGCTTAGACAAAATCATAGAACAAGACACACTTCAAAGATGAGACTTGATCTTTTTTAAGAAGTTTAATTCGAATTATTTTGCAATCATGAAAGTATCTTTAGTTCTGCTTGAGGAATAATTTACAATTCTGGAGTACTTAGAGTTCTTACATGTCGTTGAAATACAGAGAATTGAGATCTTTGAATATATGTTTTACACAAATAGCATCTTGAAATATAAAGTCTTTTTTCTTTTCAATACTAATTTTACGTTCTACTATGGGAATAAACCTACTCGCCATTTGAAAACATTGTGTTGAGAAGAGTCTCAAAGTGAAAATAGAAACTGCATTTTTTCTTAAACTTCTTTTCAAGTCAGTTTTCCTTCTGGTGCACAATTTTGAATCACCTGCTAATAAATACAATGACATCCAGAATCCGCCTTTTAGAAAAGTGCAAAAGAAAACTGTCAAATATTTTTGCATCATAGCATGAGTTAATGATGTTTATAAAATAAAATGAATTACCCTAAGTTATCTCGAGCCTGAAACCACTTCCCATGCACGCCCTGTGAGGCGGGTATTGTGTTTCAATTCAAACAGCGTTTCACAGACCTAAGAATCCAAGCATAGCCTTTTGTATACATCTAAGAGGGGACGACAGAGATGGTCCTTTTTGTCCCTTCCCCTTGAGCCTCTGCCCGGTTTCTCTGAAGCTAGGCTCTTTCTTTGCAGTTTTAGAGAAGGCCCTTTCAATGGAGCAGGCCACAGGCGCGGGCGGGGGACCGCGCGGGGAGTGAGTTGGGCTGGTTTCCTCGTTTCCAGGAGGAAAAGTGAAGAGTGTGGCATCTGGGGCCAGGCTCCCTCGCTTCTCTGGGAAACACTCTCACGGGGACAGAGCCGCCGCAACACACGTTCCGGACAAACAGTAAGAAGCAGACAGCTAGTGGCTCAAGAGGCGAGGCTGGAGTGGTACCCTGCTGCCCACAGTGCCGCCTCGTCCTAGAAGCGCTCCCGTCGCGCATCTCGCGGCCCAGCCACCGCCGCTCGCCCCGCCGGGGCCACGGCCCCTCTCCCGCAAAGCGGGGATCCAGCCCTCTTCCCATCTGGGCCGCGCTAGCCCCGAGCCCACGTTCACCGGCTGCCTTTTGGTTCTTGGTGCCTCGTGCTTCAGTTCTTTGTAAGACAGATCTTCGGTGGGCACTGGCACTAAACCCCAGTAAGAACCACCACAGCTGCCAACCGTCTGGGGTCGGGGGTGGGCAGCCCGCATCCAGACGCGCGGCGCCCGCGGGGTACACAGCCTCCCGCTCCATCCCCGCTGCGCGCCCGGCCCCGCGCGCCCAGGAGAGATGCCCGCGCGCCTGACCGCCGGGATCAGGGCACAGGGGGCGCGCCGGAGCTGCGGGGGCCCCACCCCCTCCCGCGCTCGAAATTGGCTGCGCCAAGCCGAAGTCGCGGTGGTCCAGGGACCAAAAACCGCCGCCGAGGGCATGACTAGGCGAGTGGGGACCCGCCTGCCTGGGAGGAAGCGGCGCTTTTCCAGATCTCCTTCTTGGGATTTAGAGCAGCAGAGGTTAGACAGGAGGGACAATTGCAAGGTCCAAGAGCGAATTCCCCGGGGGAAGCGGACCCCCTGGGCTCCCAGGTCGAGCAGAATGAAGAGGACAACAGCTCAAGTCCAGGGACCAAGGGGGCCATCCTGGCCCCAAAGCCTGGGGTGAGCCTTCTGCGCCACCCCAAGAAAGCTTGGCCCAGTCTAAGCAGGAGAATCCTGAGGCTCAAAGAGGGTTTCTTCTCTTTTCTTTTCGTTTCCTTCCTTTCTTTTTTTTTCCCCCTGTCTTTTTTTTTTTTTTTTGAAAGGTATTTAAGTACAGATCTTGTCAGACAGGGACAAAATGGGAAAAATCACTAGACTGGGTGCTGTATGTGGGTTTTTTTCCCCTCGTGGAAGATATACATATAATGTGAAGTACCTTTTGAAGTGTTTTTATTTTAAATCAAAACAGTTTTCTAAGGAAAAAATACTGTTTTATTGTTGTTGCTGTTCAGTCTCAGAGAAATATATGACAACAGGTTGCTCATTCTGGTTTTTATTTTGCATCAATAGGGGTCTTTGTTTCTCCAGGGAACAGAAAGAGCAAAAGAAGGAGGAACATTGGGGAAAGAAGGGGAAGCTTATAGGGAGAGGATTTAAGTGAGATTTTCAACCCATTGAAAAAAATCGGTTTTTAAAAACGTTTGCCAAAACAGCATCAATAAATGTTGCCAGATAGCTGGTTTAATAAGATGATTCAGGTGTTTCAATCTATTGATGGCCAGGGAGTGGGGGTGGGAGGAGTTCCAAATTCCTACACCAGTGACGGCGGTCCCCAAACTCATGAATGTCAGTTAAATGAGCCCAAGAGTTGATTGCTGAACATAGTAACTGTTTATCTCTGAAACTGTGTCTGCATGCTGTGGCTAGAGGAGGCATCTTCTTTTATCCCATTCTTTTGGGGATGAGAATATGACCCTTGGAGGACAAAGGGTCAGCTGAGAACTGGCCATGGGGATGACAGAATAGGTTTCTTGTACCTTCGTTGTTATTTAGTCGCTAAGTTGTGTCTGACTCTTTTGTGACCCCATGAACTGTAGCCCGCCAGCTTCCTCTGTCCATGGGATTTCCTGGGTAAGAATACTAGAGTGAGTTGCCATTTCCTTCTGCAGGGGATCTTCCTGACTCAGGGATGGAACCCACCTCTCCTTCGTTGGCAGGTGGATTCTTTACCACTGAGCCACCTGGGAAGCCCTAACACTAAGACCTGGGTGTGAACAACTCAGGCCAGTACTGAGCACTGTGCGCCCCCGCCCCCAGCTCCGTGTCTTTTCCCCTGAAAGGGTATAACTCACATCACACATGGCATTGTGCAAGGCCCATCACACATGGCATTGTGCAAGGCCCAAGCTATGCCGCTAAGACATGAGTCTGCAGACACTGACCTCCCTTGTCTCCCTGGTAAAGGGACCCACAGGTTTCCACTGCCCTGGGTCAGGGTGCAGACGATGCAGCAGCTGACCCTTCCCCTGCCGCACTTGCAGCTGCAGGCACCTTCCTTAGCACCAGGACACAGGCAGAGGGGAGGTAGACAGGGATGTGATGTCATCTACCCTCCTATGCCCACCACCGCCCCCCGAGAATGAAGGCAGGGGAAACCCACTGGAAACTGCATCTTTCACCTCCCTCCTTTGTCAAGTAGAGAGGATGTGTGGCCATGAAAAGCTAGGAGTGGTGAGGCAAAGAGGCAGGAAGGAGTTATGCTTTTGTTTCACTGGAATATAATTGCTTTATAATGTTTGTGTTTGTACTGTACAAAGAAGTGAATCAGCTATACGTATACATATATCCCCTCCCTCTTGAGCCTCCTTCCCACCTCCCACCCCCATCCCACCCTCTAGGTCACCAGAGAGCACCAAGCTGAGCTTCCTGTGCTGTACAACAGCTTCTTATCGGTTATCTATTTTACATGGCAGTGTATATCTGTCAGTGCTGATCTCCTAGCTCATCCCACCCTCTCCTTCCCCACCTGTGTCCACAAGTCTGTTTTCTACATCTACATCTATCCCTGCCCTGCAAAGAGGTTCATCAGTACAATTTTTCTAGATCCCACATACATACATCCTTTAATATACAATATTTGTTTTTCTCTTGCTGCCTTACTTCACTATGACAGACTCTAGGTCTATCTGCGTCTCTGCAAATGCCACTGCTCTCTACTTGTTACTGGCTGAGTAATATTCCGTCTTACATGTGTGCCACATCTTCTTGACTTAGGGATAAGCTGAAGGACGCCTTGCTTGCTGGCTTGGTTTTCCTATTTTATTACTTTCTAAAATCTAAGGCCTAAGGTTGCTTTAAAAAAAAAAAAAAGCTGAGTTTTCCTTTCTATCTCCAATTTTCCTGGTGCAGGAAGAGCACTTTGAAATAAAGAGAAAGAGAATTTAGGTGGGAGGAGCTTCGCTAGGAAGAGATAGGCCCTCCTTCTCTCCATACTGAGCCAGTGAATTAGATAAATATGTGTTTGAGTCTTATTTCTGGAAGTTTGAAAAAGAAAACTTACTTCCAAAGTAAATAGGATTGGGTTCCCCTCTTAATATGGTTACCTTCAAAGACATGGCTGCTTCCTGATAACTGGAACCTTCTCTGGGAAAGGGTTGCTGAAAAAACAGGCAAAAAACAAGGGTTGTGTTCCACATTTGGGCCCTACATGAAGCTGAATAACCGTCTTCCTCACATTCTTCAGGTGCTTTTCAAAGATCCCTATAAAAATCACATTTCCTCATAATGTATGAGGTGCAAGAGACACAGTTCAATCCCTGGGTTGCGAATATACCCTGCAGAAGGAGGTGGGAAGCCACTCCAGTATTCTTGCCTGGGAAATCCCAAGGACAGAGGAGCTTGGTGACCTAAAGTCCTTGGAGTCACAAAGCGTCAGACACAACTGAACACACACATGCACATTATTTATGAATACAGTATTGATTTCTCCAAAACATACCCAAACGCAGAATTCTCTAACCATTCCCAAAATCTTACACTGAAAGCACTAGTGTTCATTTTAGAAGGACATCGAAAAGGGTCTGTTCTCTGAGACGTGAAGCCAAGAAATCCTTTTCAACTAACAACCTTTATGCAACAGTTTAATCGTATTTCTGTACCCTGGAGTAGCTTTTTGAAACACTATATTGCAAAATAAACCTGAAAGGTAACTTGAAATTTATATTCCTGCAGACTTCTGCTGTACATTGTCTAGTCACTCTAAACAATTAAAAGAACCTTTGAACTCACAGCACTTATTTGTGACACCATTAATATTCATTCTTCCCCTCTATTATTTAAGCATATGTGAGCAGAGTGTGTGTGTAGCTTTCTCACTCGAGTGCATTTCCCATCTGCTCGGGAAAAAGACTAGAGCCACTTCTGGATTCTTCAATGATTCCATTCGAGCATTCCATGTAAAAAAGCTTGAATGACTTCTCCGTTTCCCACCTACTTCCAAGTTGTTGAAATAATACATTTTAAAAGAGAAAGACAAAATAGAAGAAAGGATATTATTATTCCAACCTTGTATTATAAGCATGTCACGTGTTCTGAAAGAATCCTTGGCAGAGTGAAGGAGTAACAAAACGTGACAGGTGGAAGAAAGGAAACGCAGCCAAGGGGCCCTACTGCCGCACGTTCTAAACAATAGGGAACCTCTAAGGATTCCCATCCGCAATCCTGGAGCTGCCGGCAGTGCTCTGTATGCCTTTGGGTAAGTCACTTAACCTTTCTGGCTCTCAGGTTCCCCACGGGCAAAATGGCAGTTATTATAATAGCACTCTTACCAGTATTTTGCAAAGAACAATGATTACAAATGAATGCAAATCATCCTGTGTGTGTTAAGAATGACATACAAGGGCTAAGAAATAGCATAAGCTTGTAGTTCACAATACACTTTTCCGGAAACAACAAGAGGATGTTGCAAGCGTGGCATGATAACAAGAATAAGGGACCACCAAGCAAATTAGAACCAAGAGGATATTTTAGCAAGAATTCATGATGAGTCAGTGGTAGGAAAAGAAGAATGAACTCTCATTTCTTTCATGTAAATGATTGTCGAAAAAACAATTTTGCCATAACAAACCATGAGGTATCCTTAATACAGTTAATCTAACATTATTGTGGAAGTACTGGATGGGTGTTGTATGTTTGCATGTGGAAGATACATATGCAATTAGAGAAAGAATTTTCTGTTAAAATATGAGATCATGTTTAGTACTTATAATGCATGTCTAGTCTGTGAGTGAGAAGGGTTTCACATGCAGCTTTTTAAGCGGATGAAAGAACATTTAAATATTAACTAAATCTTCTATAGTGTTTTACTTGAGTTTACTTCTGAAGAATCAAAATTACCAGATTTAAAGGCAAGTTATATTTAAAAGCACAATGTAAGTCACATATTTCTATTTTTATAAAAACCTCAATTTTGAGGCAAATGACAACTTAGGAACATATAAACTATTTATGACAACTAAAAGTTAACAGCAGGCATGCAGGCAGAATTATCACAGACCGATTTTTTAAATGAATAATGTATTAGGAAAAAAGGGCAACTGACATGAACAAGCAATTAACAAAATAATATACAACTGTTTAACTCACATGTGAAAAAATGTTAACCTCAATAAGAAATAATTAAAATACTCTGTGCCATGCTTCAGGTGCATGACACCTTCTGAGGACTAACCAGAAGTCGTTATTAAACACTATAAAAAGTGCTGGACCTTTATTCTGACTCCTTCACTTCTAGGAGTTTATGTTAAAAAATATTATTTTGCCCCGAGATTTAACTATAAGGATGACTATTACAGCACTGCTTGTTGTACTGTGTAATTGCAAACCACAGCTATGACATATATATAAATAAATATTATCTAGCAAGAAGAAAAAATGCCATGGTTTTAAAGAATGCGTGCTGAGAGGAAGGAGACCTGAAATGTGTTAGATGGAAAACTGGAAAGAAACAAGGCAAAAGGCACAATCCTATTTTGAGGAAAGAAAGAAGGATATCAGCCAGGATAGACAAGTGAAAAAAGGAGCAGCAACAATTTGAAAGGAAAAATCTAAGACACACATACACGGGCAGACAACTGCAGAAAGCTCAGGCTGATTTGCTGGTGAACTGCTTTTTACCTGGGCAACTCCCATCGTATGCCCCACCCTCAGGCACACTGGGGATCAGCTGGCTGACGGATGGGTCCACTTCTCCCAAAGAAAACTTTGTTGTTGCTGTTGTTGTGCAGTTGCTCAGTCATGTTCGACTCTTTTGTGACCCCATGGACTTGCTTTCGCTTTCACCAGCCTCCTCTGTCCATGGGATTCTCTAGACAAGAATACTGGTGTGGTTTGCCATTTCCTTCTCCAGGAGATCTTCCCTACCCAGGGATCGAACTCACCTCTCCTGAATTGGCAGGCAGATTCTTAATCACTGAGCCACCTGGGAAGCCCAAAAGAAAGCTTCAGTTCAGTTCAGTTCAGTTGCTCAGTCGTGTCAGACTCTTTGCGACCCCATGAATCGCAGCAGGCCAGGCCTCCCTGTCCATCACCAACTCCCAGAGTTCACTCAGACTCACGTCCATTTAGTCGATGATGCCATCCAGCCATCTCATACTCTGTCGTCCCCTTCTTCTCCTGCCCCCAATCCCTCCCAGCATCAGGGTCTTTTCCAATGAGTCAACTCTTCACATGAGGTAGCCAAAGTATTGGAGTTTCAGCTTCAGCATCAGTTCTTCCAATGAACACCCAGGACTGATCTCCTTTAGGATGGACTGGTAAGACTCAGCAAATGTACATCTGTGTTCTGATCGCTCCAAACATACTGAAAAACCTGGAATTACACCCTCCAGAAGCTTTCTTGTCTTTATCACTTGCTAATGGGACCCCATGTGATTTCAGATTCATTCCTTTCACTTATTTTTATTTTCAGATCATCTTTAAGAAAATAATAGTGCTCAAGATTGCTTGCCATGTCCTTTGCAAAGGCCTTGAAACAATATGCAGCCATACTATTTTCAGCTCCAGGACAGCAGGGTAACACACCCAGGGCTCTGGAGGCACACCACTGGGGCTGAATTGCTGGCAGATCGATCTTTGACAGGTTGTGTGGCCTCTCTTCCTCTACTGATCCATCTACAAAATGGGGATAATATCCCTATGGACTTCACAGGGCTGTGTGTAAAAAATCCAAATCTGTAAAGATGCAAAAATCCTGTTTTCAAATTCAAAATAAAGACTGAAGTCGGCCAGCTCTGCTCCAATCTCCATCTGATGTTTAGGGAAACGATGGTATATTTCCTCCATCTTTTCTCATCCCTTCCTCCTTAGAAGAACTCTACCTTGCAGAACGGACTTGTGGACACAGCAGGGGAAGGAGGGAGTGGGGTGGACTGAGAGAGTAGCACTGAAGCATGTACATTACCATGTGTAGATGGACGCTGGTGGGAAACTGCCGTATAGCACAGAGGCTCGGCCAGGTGCTCTGTGATGACCTAGAGGGGTGGGAGAACAGGGGAGGCGGTAGGAGGTTCAAGAGAGTGGGGACAGATGGACACACAAGGCTGATTTGCGTTGTTGTACAGCAGAAATTCAGTCGTGTCCATCTCTTTGGGACTCTTTGGGACCCCACAGACTATAGCCCACCAGGCTCCTCTGTCCATGGAATTCTCCAGGCAAGAATACTGGAGTGGGTTGCCTTTCCTTTCTCCAGGGGATCTTTCCAATCCAGGGATCAAATTCAGATCTCCTACATTGCAGGCAAATTCTTTCCCTGGTTTGGGAAGTTCTTCTGGAGGAGGCAATGACAATCCACTCCAGTATCCCTTGCGTGGAGAATCCCATGGACAGGGGAGCCTGATGGGCTACAGTCCATGGGGTCGCAAAGAGTTGGCCACAGTGGAGCACAGTAGCACAACACAGCAGAAACCAGCATAGCACTGTAAAGTCATTATCCTCCAATTAAAAATAAATCCGAAAGACAAAGAGCTCTACCTTGGAAATATCCCCTTCCCCTCTTCATATTTGCGCAAGCCACTGATTTGTAAGAAGAATACAAAGACTTTCATGTTTTTGCAGCTCTATCTCCCAAATCAATACTCCACTGCCGAATATAAGAAACCAAGCACCATTCAGTGTTTTAAGAGTGAATAGAATATATAAAAATTAGAATGGCTTTGACAAGTTAACATCAATTTGAATGAGACTGAAGAAATGAAATTCTGTAGATGAGTGTTTTCATTTTAAATGGTTTTACCAGCTTACAAACGATTAGACAATTTTGTTTCATTCCCTCCAAATTTACAAATTAATATTTTTAAGAGGTGGCATTAATAACCAGTTGCATTAAAACATATTAAAAATAAAGGTTTCCTCAATTGAAGTTTGGAGTTTTGCTATATAAAACCGACTTAGAGTTACAATAAAAATAGCAATATCATGCAAGACTATGTTTGTATTTCTCAGTTCAATTGCTTTTTATTTTCAAACTATAGGCAACTAAGACATGCCTGAGTGAAACTTCCTAGGAGCCAAATAATTAGTCCAACATTTGTCCATGACGCTGAACAAAAGTACAGACTTCTCCAAATGACTATCACACCTTTGATGGTGATATACAAATTGTTTTCAGCCTTAGGCTTAAAAAAAGTGTGTCGTAAAGTTTTCTGATTAATCAAGAAGAACACCTTGTAATTTGTTATGTTTGGAATGTAGGTACCTAACTCCCTGAATATTTTAACAAAATACTTGTAAAATTACACCACCAGAACTGTACCTCCACGGAGCTAAGGGAGAGGAATGGTGCCAATACCAACAGACGGGATGAGGAGGATAAATCTCAGAAGATTCTAGCAGTTTCTGTGCACCGTGCACCTCAAAGTGAAATCAAGAATTGAAATGGATTATAGGCTTAAAATTCAATTAAAGTAAACACTTTAGACTCAATTATTTTACTATGTGGAATAAAAAAAATCTGGTCAAATGTTTTGGTTCTCTGCCTCTTTTTTAATTTTTTCATATGTGTGGTCTGATTTTAAAGTTCCACGGAGGCAATACACATACGCCAGCCAGAAAATGCCAATATTACGGGATTTTATTCATAACAGGCTAAATTTGTCTCTTGTGAAAGATAAAAACACTTTAAAGTTGATGAGTCTATGATTTTAAGTAAAATCCTCATTCAAATGTGATTGCTTTATAGGTTTAACTCTGGTCAGAGTAATTTGTGTTCTTTCTATATATATTACTCCAACGATAATAAAGCTGTTTATGCAAATGTGAAATTGTGGCTATTGCAGAATTTTTCCAACCATGTAAGGTTCTAATGTTAAACTCCCATTCAAGATCAAAATTCCACATATTTACAACCTGCAAACATCCAAAATTCACACTTCAACATCTGTGTGGCTGCCAATTTCTACGGCAATCATATCGTGCTTTTTCAGAAGTGGAAGGAAAAAAAAAACTTGAGGTAAGTACAATTCAATAATTATAGCAAATATTTACCAAATGTTTGCTATGACATACATTTTATTAATTGATAACACTTAGAAACTGCATTATGGATGCAAAAGCCTTGAAAGTTTGCACAATTCTAACAGCAGACTGTGGTTCATATATTTAAAACCTGACAAAACACCACAACGTGTACAACTTCCATACATAAACCTTAAAGGGTGTTTCATCTACACTTATGTAGTTTCTCTAAATTCCTTTTATTAACTTTGACATTTTTCTGATAATGTGCTTGTCTGCACTCAGTAAAGTATTCATTTTTCCATACTCCCTCCTTTTTAAAAGTCAAAACTTTCCATCACGTCTGCTAGACTAAATACCTCAAAGTGAAAGTGAAAGTTGCTCAGTTGAGTCCAACTCCTTGCAACCCCCATGGAGAGTCCATGGAATTCTCCACGTCAGAATACTGGAGCAGGTTGCCATTCCCTTCTCCAGGGGATCTTCCTAACCCAGGAATAGAACCAGGGTCTCCTGCACTGCAGGCAGATTCTTCACCAAATGAGCTGCTGCTAAGTCGCTTCAGTCGTGTCAAACTCTGTGCGACCCCATAGACAGCAGCCCACCAGGCTCCGCCATCCCTGGGATTCTCCAGGCAAGAACACTGGAGTGGGTTGCCATTTCCTTCTCCACTGCATTAAAGTGAAAAGTGAAAGTGAAGTCTCTCAGTCGTGTCCGACTCTTTGCAACCCCATGGACTGCAGCCCACCAGCCTCCTTCATCCATGGGATTTTCCAGGCAAGAGTACTGGAGTGGGGTGCCATTGCCTTCTCCAATGAGCTACTAGGGAAGCAAAATACCTTCAAAGTCAATCATTTTAAATGATTTCATTTGTAAACTATTGTTCTCAGACCTTCAATACCTTAACCAAGCAGTGAAGATTAAGATCACCAATAATTATTTTACTTTTACACAAGGTACCTCCCCATATGATACACTGAGAAGGACAACATATCACTTCTGTGGTATTCCTGAGAAAAATGTGTAACCTGAGCTATGAGGATGTATCAGAAAAACCTAGATTGAGAGACATCCTATCAACTAAGCAGCCAGACTCTTCAAAACTGCTAAGATCACGAGCGAGTAAGGGAACTGTACCAGTTTGGAAAAGACTACAGATGTGAAACAAAAGGCAACAAAGAATCTGGACTAGATACTGGACCGAAACAGAACATATATGGGACAGCTGCTGACATTTGAATAATGCTCGATTAATTAACATTATTATATCATTAGTTTCCTGAGTTTGAGCATTATACTGCGTGAAAGGTTAAAATCTGGGTAAGCTCAGCAAAGGATGTACGGAAATGTGTATTCTTTCTGCAACTTTTTTTTTGTAAATTTTATAGTATTTCAGAGTAAAACAGTTTTTAAAGGAATATAAATGCACTAAAAGTGTACTTTCAAAGCTTTTTAAAAACTGTTTAAAAGATATTAACCTAAACATGGGTAATGAAAGCCAATCCCATACCACCCATGGGCAACCTGATTTCTCTGCTCATTCTTTACCTTCATCGCCTCTGTTATTCCTTCAGTGGTAGTATTCTGGTCTCCCTGAATTTGGAATTAAACAAGGAGGGCAGTAGGTTCTGAAGGAGCAGAGAGTAATGTGGTTGGCTGCTCAGACGCAGAAGACAATGGCTGACTTTGGAGGAGCAGGCATTACAAACTTCATAAGAAAAGTGACTCCACCTTTCTGCCCATATATCTGATCAAACCCAGGTGTCTTACTCTCCTTCCATGCTTGAGTCCGGCCATCCTAGCTTCTATGGTTCTCCACCTTGGAAGCCTCTCTACTCTTTCGCCTATTCACCACAAGATTCACCTCATAACGCCACCTCTATCAAAGCTAACGTCTCCTCCCCATCACTGCCTTTCTCGAACCTCTGTCATTTTTTGTTTTCTTTTTGTTGTTGTTGTTTTGAACTTTTTAAAACTTTTTAATTCAAGTGTATTTATTTTTAATTGGAGGATAGTTGCTTTACGATATTGTGTTGGTTTCTGCCATATATCAATATGAATCAGTCATAGATACACATGTGTCCCCTCCCTCTTGAACCTCCCTCCCACCTCCCACCTCCCACCCCTCTAGGTTGTCATAGAGCACTGGGTTTGAGGTTCCTGCATTCACACAGCAAATTCCCACAGGCTATCTAATTTTACCTATGGTAATGTATACGTTTCCATGCTACTCTCTCAATTCGCCCCACCCTCTCCTTCCCCAGCTGCGTCCACAAGTCAGTGTCTGCATCTCCACGGCTGCCTGCAGATGGGATCATCAGTACCGTCTTTCTAGATTCCATATACATGTATTAATATACGATATTTGTCTTTCTCTTTCTGAAGTTACTTCATCCACCTTATTAGAACTGAGTCAAATGTGCTCCTGTTTATGGCTGAGTACTATTCCATCGTGTATATGTACCGCAGCTGCTTCTGCAGTGGTCCTGACGTTGTCTCTGGGTGGCTGCTAGTCATCCAGCCTCTCTGAGCCTGAGTTTGCTCATTGGTAAGACTTTTGTATGCACTGGCAAACCAAAAAATTCATAAGATTCGCTGTTTTATATCTGATTTACTGTAATAGCCTGTAACCAAATGTGCATAAACAGCCTGTATGATAATAATAACATCTCCCTTGTTATTTATTTAGTTATTGTTACTTTTGTGATTTCCCTGTACCTCATTCACTGACAGAAGTCAATTTTGTACAACGACTAAATGCACTGAGAACATTCGGAAAAGACCATGGCGAGTTTTCTTTATTGTATTATGTGTGTTCCCATATTTTCTAAAAGGAACTTTTGCTTAATTTACAAGTTTACGTACTAAGAGCAAATGTTCATGAAATCGTAGATAAGCAAAAGAGAAAGGAGGCTCTAGGGGTGGTCTCCCTGCAGAGGAGTGGAGGCCTGAGCAGCCCCAGCTGCATGCTGGTGTCTTGCCTGCCCCAGAGAATGACTCTGGACCCAACAGGACCAGAGGGAGAGAAGGCCCTTACCTTGGAAGGGTGGAGGAGGGTGGGGTTGAGACCCTCACTGAAGGCATCTCCTTCCTAGAGAGGAACAGGGACACCCCTCCCAGAGAGAAAGGGCAAATGGATGAAGAGGCACGGAGTGAGGGTACTGAAGACACACAGCTCAGGAGAAGCTGAGAGATACAGCAGGGACCACTAGCCAGCTTTGGGAACGTCGTCAAGACCCAGCCTCCGGAACAGCAGCTTCTTTCACGTTACAGCCAGGCATTCTCTTTTTGAGTCCCTTCTTCTTCTTCTTCTTCTTCTTCACTTTTTAATTAATTTTTATTGGAGTATGGTTGTGTTCCAAAGCTGCGCTGAGCCCCCTCATCTTTTCCCTCATCCGAATTTGTCTAGTCATCCATTGAGCAATAGTCACTGTCTGTAGACTGTGCATGGTGCCAGGGATGCACAGTGGTCAGAAGACCCCCCTCCTGAAGCGCTCACGTAACAGCTTTTTCATGAAGGCAGGATGGGCAGAATGAGATGGTGGCATTCTCCAATCCCACAGGTGAGCAGCAGTCCACATGTGCTCATGAGCTCTGGCTAAATCATAGCTGACGTCTTCAGTGTCTCCTGCCCACAGAGGCGAAGGTGCTCTAATTACAAGGTCAACCTCACAGCAGGTTTATCTCCTCTTTCTTCTCAAGAAGATAGCTTCTGGATCTCCTTCACAAATATATTTGTTTTCCAGTCAAAGAAATACCTCACTTCATTTCTTTAAGTAAACTGCCTCTTCTAAATTTACCTGAATTTTCAAAACAGTCCAGAACTGAAACCTCCACTGTAGCCTGGTAGGAATGGGACTTCCTGAGAGTTTTGCCAGGAGTGCTTGGCCTCAGACAGACCAGGAATACCATAGTGCCCTTTATTACTAGGTTTCAGTATTTCCATTTCAAGCCCTGGTAAATACAGGGCTAGGAGAGAAAAAAAAAATTAATGGGAATATTTTCAAACCTTCGGAAAACTCGGGATTTGATATTTGGCAGGAGGGCTAAGAGGGTGGTTAAAGAAAAAAAGTGCAAATGCTCAAAACTTTCTTGAAGGTTGAGTCGGAGTCCAATTGACTCCGTTCTCTTTTCACACTGGTGCTAGTGAGGGTGCTTTTTTTTTTTCCCCTGCTAACAACTCTTCTCTTATTCTATGGAATGTTTAATTTGCCCTTTGAAAGAAAGTATGATTTGTTCCATTTTTCCATGTGCAATTTCTGTGCTATTTACAGACTGAGATAAGAATCAAGAGGGATTCATATGCCAAAAGCAGAAATTCAAGGCTGAGCGAGGAAATCAGAGTCCCGAGTCCCAGCTTGAACCAACTCACGAGATTTCTCCCCAGGACAGGGCCTCTCAGCGCCCCGCTGTCTCTGGCCTCAGGGACACACAGCGAGCCAGCAGGGACGACGGTCCCCGGCAGCCATGGAATCGAACCACAGTCTACACCAAAATCAAAGTATTTGTCCAAGCGTCACATCTTCTAGAAGATTTGCCATACAATGCTACCAAAGACATACAGCAATTGCGGTGTGAACCCAGCCTGCCCTCCTTACTCAGTGATGACGGTGTGATTGGAAAACAGTGACTATTTCACAGGTGCAGCACGACTGTCACCAAACGGTTCAAGTCAAAATCCATCCCCGCTGAAGGGAGGGAAGGGGAAATGGGGTGATTCGGGAGAATAGCACTGACGCATATACACTACCATGCGTAACCCACTGCTCAGCCACTCAGCCCTGTTCCACCCTTTGCCCCATGGACCGCAGCCCACCAGGCTCTGCCGTCCCTGGGATTCTCCAGGCAAGAACACTGGAGTGGGCTGCCACTTCCTACTCCAGCGGGTCTCCCTGACCCAGGGATTGAACCCATGTCTCATGTCTCTTGCATTGACCGGCAGATTCTTCCCTACACGCACCACCTCAGAAGCCCCATGTGTAAACCAGATAGTTAGTGGGAAGCTGCTGTATAGCACCAGGGGGCTCAGCTGGGTGCTCTGTGATGACCTAGAGGGCTGGAAGGGCAGTCCATGATGGAGAGGATATACGGATACTTACAGCTGATTCACTTTGTTGTAAGGCAGAAACTAGCACAACGTTGCAAAGCAAATATATTCCAATAAAAAATAAAAAATTCATCGCTGTTGATATAAGACAATATCTAATTGGGGACTTCATCTTCAGAAAAATTTGTAGACTGAAGAAACTCAAACTTGTGACCAAAACAACATGTTACACAAGTTAAGCAAAGTAGGAAGGAAACCAGGGGAATCTGACTTCACAGCAGCGTTTTGTTAAACCAATCCAGCCCTGAGTGCTGTTTACCCATGCTCTGCCTTCTCCTTGGCGTCTCGGTGATGGGTTGTTTCGTGGCTTCTCACCCTCCTGAAGAATTCACATTCCAGTGCAGCCTGCCCTCGGCTGTCAGGTCCAACACGAGTGCTGGCGGCCCCCACGCCAGCCACCCCAATGCCACCCGCTGTCCAGTCTGAGGGGGCAAGGCGCCCATCACTTCCCACAGCACAGAGAAACCACTCCTTGTTGGTTCACACAAATGTGTTAATAGCCATCACACTCATAGCAAAAGGAAGGATTTTCTTTTTCACCCTGCTCTGTACACAAGCCAAGATTCAACACAAATCTCCATCTCACGGTCCCATGTGAGTCTTGTCTCTTCTGAACAGTGTTCACTCTATGAGATTGAGATTAATGTGTACACACTGCTACATATAATAGGTAACTACTAGAGACCTGCTGTATAGCACAGGGAACTCTACTCAACACTCTGTAACAACCTATATGGGATAAGATCTGAAAAAGAATGCATATATATATCTACATATATAACCGAATCACTTTGCTGTACACCAGAAAGACAAGGTTGTACGTCAACTATATTCCAATAAAATTTTTTTTAATAAAGCTATAAGAAAATTATATCAGTAATTCAACACACCTACTGTGTGCCAGGCACTGTGAATGTAAAGATTTTCCCTGACCTCAGCTTTAGAATATTTGCTGAATACCTTTTAAAAATATACATCAACAATTAACTTTGAAAAAAAAAAATACACTCTTTCAAACAAACAAACAAAAAGCCCTGGCCGAATAAATGCACAATGTATTGGGTTGGCCGAAAATTTGTTTCTGGTTTTTCCATAACATGCCATAACAACCCAATGAATTTTTTGGCCAACCCAATATACATTCATATAAAATGCACCATCACCATGGTGAATTTAACTTTTCATATTAGCCTGATCAGGTAACGAGCAGGTGATCTTAGGGACTCAAAAATATCAGGGCATCTATAAGTAGCAAGAACAGCATCTTATGACAAGGGGCAGAGCTCCTCAGTTCAACTACTCTATCTAACTCAATTACCAGCATCTTTTCTGCCATGGATTATTGGGAAACACTGTAAATTTTTTAAAAAGAAGAAGAAAGGAAAAAGAAAAAAAAGATGTCATTTTTTATTCCTATTTAAATGTCAAGAGAAAATTCTTAGGCAAAGCCAATGGCACGGACCCAGAGTTGGTACCCAAGCATGAGTGAGATTAAATGGGGGTCTCCGTGTGGCAGAAACCATGCTCCCTAGTTCCTGGGGATGCACTGTCTTCCTGCATCTGACAGGGAAGGTGAGACTCCTGGGGCCAAGGGGTGCAGATTAATCACCAAGTGAATGGTACTAGTTCAATAAACATTTAAAAATAATGAAAAAATAAAAAATAAAAATGCTGTTTATAAAATAATTTCAAGCTGCCTTTATTTTTTCATATTTATATATTTATAGAGTTTCAAGTTCATTTTAGTACTCCGGAGTAATTTTCCAACGGAAACCTGTCCTGAAGGTCTGTTCTCCTGAGATCATCCAAAAGTTACTCCTAGAATCAAAACTGACAAATGGAAAGTTCTATCAGGTCTCTTGCCATGAAGATGATGTGTGCGTGTTTAGTCACTAAGTTGTGTCTGACGTTTTGTGATGCCATGGTCTGTAACATGCCAGGCTCTTCTGCCCATGGAATTTTCCAGGCAAGAATACTGGAGTGGGTTGTCATTTCCTCCTCCAAGGGATCTCCCCAACCCAGGGATCAAACCAGCGTCTCCTGCATTAGCAGGTGAATTCTTTACTGCTGACCCACCAGGGCCTCCAAAATCAGATTCTGTCCATTGTTCCTTAACGGTCAAGGTGTGATGAAATAAAAACTCCTCTGTCTTACTGCAGAGAATATAAATTTAGGGCAAACTTCCTGGAACTCAGATTGGCACATGGATCAAGATTCTTACAAATGTTCTGATCCTTTGACCTAATAATTACACTTCTTGGAATTTATCCCAAGGAAATTATCAGAGGAACAAAGAATTATGTACAAGGATGTTCACTGTGATGCTATTTATAATAGCAAAAAATCGTCACTGCTAATTAACCAACAATAGAGGCTGAGTTAAGGAAATTATACTAAATACATAGAATAGAATGCTATTCCACCATTAAAAGCCACGTGTTCAGAGAATATGAAATAGCTCAGGGAAATGCTGACAAGATAACATTGAGCTAAAAAGCAGGCCATGGCACATTCACTGCAACGTGACCCCTCTTTTGTAAATACATACACATGTATATCATATGCGATATGCACACGTAAAAATTGGAAGAAAGGATAAAAATAGCAGACTGAGTTTCCTAAGTGCCAAAGAATGCGATAAAACTTTGAAGGAATTGTTTCTTTTAGTCATGAAAATAAGTCACAGGAGGGATGCTATTCTGCTTTTCATTTCAACAGTGATGAAAGTCTAGCAAAGAGAGATTCAATTGTCTAGCATCACACAGCTAATGAGCAGTCAGTGTTGAATACTAGACAATCTAAGTCCTACATAACCTTCTCTACCCTGCATTCTAGTACTTATTTTTTCCCTCCTATTATTTTTGTATCTGTCCAAATTTTCTCAACAAACATTTTACTTTTGTAACCAGATTTTTAAAAGTTTATAATGGTGTATAGAGAGTAATCGACACAATGATTGAAATTAGGGCTTCCCAGGTAACACTAGGGGTAAAGAATCCACCTGCCAACGCAGGGGATGCAAAGAGTCGGACATAATTAGAGACTGAATAACAACCAGTCACCAAGCAGACAGAAGTAGATGCCGTGAACCCTGGGCCCTAAACCCACAGAGGGCAGTCCTAGCCTCCTCCTCTCCTGAATGCTATAACTTCAATCAAAATTTCTGGTGAAATATTTAGTTTATTTTGCTTTTAAACTTTTTATTTTGTACTGAGGTATATAGCCTCTACCTCAATAGGACCCGACTGAGCGACTGACCTGAACTGAACTGATATAACCTGTTAACAATGTTGTGATAAGTTTCAGGGGAACAGCGAAGGGACTCGACCATGCCTATACATGTATCCATTCCCCCCAAACTCACTTCCCATTCAGGCTGAAAATTTCTGGCAAAATATTTAAATCTAAAAACTTAGTTTTATTTCCCCACAACCATTTCTTACATCTGTTTTCTCCACAATCAGATCTTAAGCAACCTGAAGCCAAGGCAGTCGTGAAGATTTCACGGGGGAAGAATTTCACAGAGCATCTTTTGTTACGTACTGCTTAAGGAACTGACTCATTGGAAAAGACCATGATGCTGGGAAAGATTGAGGGCAGGAGGACAAGGAGGCAGCAGAGGATGAGATGGTTGGATGGCATCACCAGCTCAACGGATATCAGTTTGAGCAGACTCCAGGAGATGGTGAAGGACAGGGAAGCCTAGTGTGCTGCAGTCCATGGGCTGCAGAGTCAGACACAACTTAGCAATTGAACAACAAAAGCGTACAGACCCACACCCCGAAGTACTCCATTCCAGCATCCTCCAGCTGCTCCTGGGGAGGCTATTTAAACACAGGATATTTTCTAGAGAGCTACGCTCTTAATGTGGATCCTTCATCGTATTCATTACAGCCCATTTACACTCATGTAAACTGATGCTCCCAGAGTAACCAAACTTTAAAATGTTAATATAAACACGATACCTCTTTTAATTGCAATAGACACATTCTTAAGTCATTTAATCCAACAGGACCCATTACCAGTAAACAAAAAGCACATTTTTGGCCGCTTCCCCGGACAGTACAAAGGAAGGAGGGAAGTAAACGGCTTCCCCAGTGAGTGGCCCTGTCCCCTCTGTGTTTTGAGGGGGGATTTGGAGATGTAAACTCTGGTTCCAGGCCAGTGGCATAGGAGACGGAGAAACTCAGGGAAGTGTGTGAACTGGGCTAACTTCGGGCTTGTGGGTGAGACGTGGGAAGGCACAAAGAAGCTCTTCTGCACACCATCAAGTTGTGGGAAAGATGCTTCTGGACCTGTGGCCCAGACGGCACCCAGGTAGCCTGCAGCGGAGCCAGCCAGCAGGTAAATGCATCACCCCCTACCCCGGGGACCACCAAGCGTAGACCGAGCTGACTGCTGCTCATTTGGAGGGCTTAAATAATGTGCAGTTTCAAGGGAATTTGTTTTTATTAACTAGTTGGATAATTTGATGTGACGGGACTGTGTTCACACATAGAAAACTGAGAGGCATTCTTGCCGTCCACTGAAGAGGCTGTTTGACTTTTTACTGCAAAGGATTTCCTTTCTCGAAAGCTAAAAATCTTTTCAACGTACTCCTGTGTCTACATGATTCAATTTAGGTTTTAGTAAACTAATTACCAGACAGTTACCATTAAATTGGTTTCTTCCTTTCCAATCTTGGTAGAATTGTCATTCTCCACCCCCTCCCCACCCAACCCACCCAGACTGTGATGTTGGCACAGGACAGAGATCTTGAAAAATACAGGGCTTTGTTAATACCATTTTTAAACTTTTATTGGAGTATAATTGCTTTACAATGCTGTGTTACTTTCTGCTGTACAGCTAAGGGAATCAGTTACACGTATACCTATACCCCCTCTTTTTTAAGGATTTCCTTCCCATTTCAGTGACCACAGAGCATTAGAGTTCCCTGAGCTATACAGTACCGTTCTCATTAGTTATTTATTTTATACATAGTATCAATAGTGTATATGTGTCAATTCCAATCCCCCAATTCATTCCACCCACCCCTTCCCCTTTGATATCCATATATTTGTTCTCTACATCTGTGCATCTATTCCTATTTTGCACATAAGTTGATCTGCACCATTTTTCTAGATTCCACGTATATGTTTAATATATGAGATTTGCTTTTCTCTTTCTGACTTATTTCACTCTGTATGACAGTCTCTAGGTCCATCCACGTCTCTGCCAATGGCACTGTTTCCTTGCTTTTTATGGCTAAGTGTTAGTCCACGTTGCTCTCATAATACGTGCACCACTTGGAGATGTGTGTGCTTCCACCAGGAGCTGGTTTCTGAGAGCAGGTTCACTTTCAGTTCTGGGGTGCTGGCTTTGGCTAATTTGTGTGTCCTCATCTCTTTCCAAATCCATCTCAGGAAGGCTGTCTTCTGCCCCAATGATGTCAAATTCAATGGTTGTCAGTATGACATTCACGTCACCGCGTTGAGTGACACTGAGCATAAACGAGGTTTGAACCTGCCTCTAAGCTTTGAGAAAAGAACAGCAAAACTGTAAGCATTAGCCCTATGGCTTTGGGGTTTCCAAAAGAGGTCTTCCATCAACACTCTATGATAGCATTTCTCTTTAGATGGGCAGGCTCCATTGAAATATAATTTTTAATGTCATTCAGTTCAGTTCAGTTCAGTCGCTCAGTCATGTCCAACTTTTTGTGAGCCCATGAATCACAGCACGCCAGGCCCCCCTGTCCATCACCAACTCCCAGAGTCGACCCAAACCCATGTCCATTGAGTTGGTGATGCTATCCAACCATCTCATCCTCTGTCGTCCCCTTCTCCTCCTGCCCCCAATCCCTCCCAGCATCAGGGTCTTTTCCAATGAGTCAGGTAAGGTGGCCAAAGTATTGAAGTTTCAGGTTCAACATCAGTCCCTCAAATGGACACCCAGGACTAATCTCCTTTAGGATGGACTGGTTGGATCTCCTTGCAGTCCAAGGGACTCTCAAGAGTCTTCTCCAACACCACAGTTCAAAAGAATCAATTCTTCAGTGCTCAGCTTTCTTCATAGTCCAACTCTCACATCTATACCTGACTACTGGGAAAACCATAGCTTTGACCAGACGGACCTTTGTTGACAAAGTAATAACTCTGCTTTTTAATATGCTAAGTTGGTCATAACTTTCTTTCCAAGGAATAAGCGTCTTTTAATTTCATGACTGCAGTCACCACCTGCAGTGATTTTGGAGGCCAAAAATATAAAGTCTGACACTGTTGCCACTGTTTCCCCATCTATTTGCAATGAAGTGATAGGACAGGATTCCATGATCTTCGTTTTCTGAATGTTGAGCTTTAAGCCTACTTTTTCACTCTCTTTTACTTTCATCAAGAGGCTTTTTAGTTCCTCTTCACTTTCTGCCATAAGGGTGGTGTCATCTGCATATCTGAGGTTATTGATATTTCTGCCAGCAATCTTGATTCCAGCGTGTGCTTCCTCCAGCCCAGCATTTCTCATGATGTACTCTGCATATAAGTTAAATAAGCAGAGTGACAATATACAGCCTTGACGTACTCCTTTTCCTATTTGGAACCAGTCTGTTGTTCCATGTCCAGTTCTAACTGTTGCTTCCTGACCTGCATATAGGTTTCTCAAGAGGCAGGTCAGGTGGTCTGGTATTCCCATCTCTTTCAAAATTTCCACAGTTTATTGTGATCCAGACAGTCAAAGGCTTTGGCATAGTCAATAAAACAGAAATAGATGTTTTTCTGGCCTTCTCTTGCTTTTTCGATGATCCAGTGAATGTTGGCAATTTGATCTCTGGTTCCTCTGCTTTTTCTAAAACCAGTTTGAACATCTGGAGGTTCACGGTTCACATATCGCTGAAGCCTGCTTGGAGAATTTTGAGCATTACTTTACTAGCATGTAAGATGAGTACAATTGTGCAGTAGTTCGAGCATTCTTTGGCATTGCCTTTCTTTGGGACTGGAATGAAAACTGACCTTTTCCAGCCCTGTGGCCACTGCTGAGTTTTCCAAATTTGCTGGTATATTG